>JASDQU010205431.1:0-22133 GCA_032191745.1 Picea mariana
ACCATTGAAAATGGAATGACAAGCACTATCCATTTATGATAGTTTACCGGACAAATTCATTGTCCTTCATCTCATTATTCAAAAATTAAGCATGGGTTCTATTACTCTGCAAAGCGTCTTCCCGTGAGGGATTTCACCATAAGGGGACCACTTTGGAGTTCATCCATCTTTATTTCTTATCAACCATGAAAAGACAATAATGAGTCATCTTTACATCAAACAATATTGGGTCCATTACCCAAACCTTTTTGTTGCAGGGCTTTCTTCAAGGGTTGACATCAATGACAACCAACCTTAATCAACAGAATGCCCAATTCATTGCCATCTAGGAAGGTCTAGGCGATATTGATAAATGGATCATAGAGAATCCAGATGCACTGTTTGATCTTCCCCACTCCTCAAGCACATAAAAGAAGATCTATTATGCATTGTTAGACCGCTGACAACAAGCTAGGTAGAGAGAAGAAAAAGAGACAACCAACTCAATGGAAATAATTTTGCAACTACACAAAGTAGTACAAGTTTTAATATGAAAGTTTCGACTCCCTCCCCTAGCAGAGCTCACAAAGACCCACACAATGGAGAAACTGCTCGAGAAAATACAGTAGAGCACAAGTCATAGGTGAGATATAATTGAATCTGCCATAAAGGTGATGATGGAATTGATACATAAACATCTTATACAACTTACCAAAGTCCACACAATTATCCAGGCGTTCATGGCTACCTTATAAAAAGACATGAAAACTCTCAATAAAAAAACAACCATGCACGAAGCAACTCTTGAGGAATTGTCTTGTCACAAGATCATATCTCTCTATGACTAGTTATAAATGTGTACATCTTACATTAGGGACAAGATTCCATGAACAAGATGAAACAACAAATTTGAATTTGGTGACAACTAGATGCTATTTCATCTTTTTCCCAACTACCCTCAGTTTCATCCCCTTTCTCACACATGGGAATAGTCAGTGGGGGGAATCTGAACAATTTTGTAACTGCTTCTTGAGGAATGCAAGAAGTCAATTTTGGGAGTTAGTAATAGTTGTATAAATAAAGGAAGAATCCCATTTTGCAGGGACTCTTGAAGCATTGTATACACTCAAGAAACTATTTTCAGAGAAAATATTGCGTTAATTAATATTGAGAAGCCCTTAGGACCAGTTTTAATAGAGAGAAAAACTATTTGTAAATGGTGGGTTGTTGTCAACTATTTTTAAGGAAATTATTTACTGTTTACATGTGCTTTAAGGATATACTTTTTCCCATAGAATATTCTCAAAGCAATTGTTATGTTTCTAACAGCTGTGTTATTCTCTCTTATGTTTATGTCTTAAGCATATGATTTGTTAATTCATGTGGTAATATGAATTAGAGTATTCTGGTTATACATTTGTATGCATGTGTTATTTAACTTTGTGTCTTCATAACATCTATCTGATTGAAGTGTTTGCAGAGTTTAGTTTCATTTCATCTCATTTGGTTACAATAGTTTTCTCCTAGCTAGGATAGGATAGGATAGAGTAGATTAG
Organism: Picea mariana; assembly: GCA_032191745.1. NCBI lineage: Eukaryota > Viridiplantae > Streptophyta > Pinopsida > Pinales > Pinaceae > Picea > Picea mariana. The sequence goes on from JASDQU010205431.1 coordinate 1,536, forward strand.
ATTTCTTTTATGCTTTTAGATATTATTTATCTACATCCTCATTTATATAACCATCCAAGCATTCAACCTCATAACTATTATTGGCAACCAATCCAGAATTTGAATGGGTCTCCTAAACCAAATGATGCATAGTCTAATTGGGACCATGTACCGAGGAGTACCCCTTACTGTTGCAGGGAACTTCCACCCTGTCAACAAATACCAAGCTTGAGGATATTTATTAAGAACATAGATATATTTCTTAAGGTGAAAAACAAGGTTGGAGTCATTATGGACATAGCCAAGAGGTTGTTCCATGTAGATTTATTCTTGTAAATCCCTATGTAAGAAGGTTCATTTAACAATCATATAATGGACCTCCCACTTATGTGAGGAAGGAAGGGATGAAACAAGGTAGATGGAATTCATTTTGGCTATAGGGGAAAAGGTTTCATTATATTCTATGCTTTCAACTTGAAAGAATCCTTTGGAAACTAATCGAGCCCTATTTCTTTCAACACTTCCATTTGATGCATACTTAGTTCTATACACCCATTTACATCTAAAAAATATTTCTTCATTTTGAAAGAGGTACAAGATCCCAAGTATTTTTATCCATTAAGGAATGATATTATTCATTCATTTTTGTGCCCCAATATAGATGGCCTAAATATTCTGCAAGTGTTTCTACATCACAAGTCTCTAAAAATTGAGTCAAAAGAGAAGAGGCTCGTTGGAATTCTGAATGTGTCTGACGTTGATCTCAAGGATCACTTCTAGCATGAAAACCCCCCTATGGCTACACCAGGGTTTATAATGTAGGCAGATCAATAACCGTTTAAAAGTCTCCTACTTCTCTAACTACCCCAAACATACCCCAGACTCATACAAGAAAAGAAAAATGAGAAGGATCGGGTAACTGTACCTCTACTCTATGTCCAATGATGATCCTCTCGCGCTTGAAAGCTTTGTTGACTGCACTCATCCTCCCAAGGCTGGACTGCATTCAAAGACAGACAAAAAAAATCTATAACCATGCAATTCATATACAAATTAAGGTTAGACGTTGGAATATTAAAATATAAACCATTAGAAACATTCAACACACCATGATTCAGGACAGGAAAAGTACTTCTTTTATTGATAATACAATGATCACTTACAAAGAAAGCCGACTACTGCTCCACGAACCTAGTCCGATATCCTCCTCACCAAGATCCAAGTGCACCTCCGTATGGATTCTCCTCTCAACCTTCTTCTTGGGAAGTAAAATGGGTTTCTGATGGAGGAAGAAAGGCAAATTGGGGATTTCTGAGGCAATTCTCACAAAAGGGATGAAATTACTTGGGGCAAGAGGGGATGTGAAATGGGTAGAGTTTCACTATTCATATGACTATATGTGGAATGAGACCCCAACACCTCCTTTTATATGACAAAATGATGGTTATTCGGTTTGGTGACGGGCTATAGGCTATGGATTAGTTGGGAAACTATCCAATGTCCCGTAATCTCAACGAATTCCTTGCAACTTTTTATTTTTTTCAAATTTTGCAAGTATACGGGGGTTTTTGTGGTGAAAAATGCATACATACACGGGTTGTAGCGGTGCAAAAAGTGTATGTACATGGGAAGTATTGGTGCAGGGCACGTACATCTTCAAAAAATGGGGTTTTTGGAAGATCATCTCAGTGATGGTTTGGAAAAAAATGCAAGTAAGAGGGCCAAATGTCAGGTATGCATGTGTAGAGAAATTTAGGGTTATAACAGATGCCCCCTAATGTGTGAGGTCAAAAGAGAATCTGATGGCCGAAATACATTACAAGATCTCCACCAATGTACGAAACGAGTGATCTTAGTACCAGAGTTCGAGAGGTGCCATCTGTAAATATAACAATTGTCTCTCTGAGGCGTGCATACCCATGCTCGGGATGAAATAAATCATGGATGCCAATCAAATAAACTGTAGATCCATGTCATATAAATATACAAAGTTTATCAGCGAGCAATACATAACGGATCTACATCTCAAAATCAAAGTTATACAAGTATAATATCTATCTTCAAGAAGCCAACAATCCCTGATGGATGGAGATGAGATCTTCATAGATCGAGCAAAAAAATCGATATCTTCAAAAATCAGGTAGGAGTGCAATGTGAGTGTATGAATTCAATACCCAGAGGTCTTCGATGACTCATCTGGAAAAAACAAGAGGATCTCGATGATCAGGAATAGAACTTCATTGATTTTGAACAAGGACTTGATTGGACTTTTGGGATGGTCGGGCATGAGGTCAAGAGACAAACTGCAAAAATGTTGACTCATTTTGGGTGAAAATTCCCTTGGACAATAACAGGAAAGATGATCAAACTTAGGCAACATGACAATGACAAAAGTTCATGATGCAAGAGGCAACACAAACTCTCCATGTGTTTGGAAGAGTAGCCAAATGGAGGAGGCCATAGCTCTATGTGGCGAGAAAAAATTCCTAAGGTCATATTAGATCCCAAATCTTGACGAACAAATGGAAGGATGTGCTTTATCCAAGGGCGACTCATTAAGCTGCTAAAAAAAGAATATATATTTTGTGTCCCCTCGTTTTGGGTTTTTTGATTTTTTTTTGTCTTTTTCAATTTTTTAAAGAGCTTGAAAAAGAAGAAAAGAATGCTATGTTACAAAGGAGGAATGAGTGTCACGAGAAAGCATACTAGTTACAGGCGCAAGGAACACACTAATGCTCAGAGCAGCATGAAAAGGACACTCGAGGAAAAATCCTCCATGGGTCAAGGTGTCAAGTCGCAGAGGCAAAGTGCTACAAGGCTTGCGTATAAGGCATGCTTCAAAGGTTCAATTGAGAGCAACATGGAGCCGGCATTAGGCCAAAGATGTAGAGATGCAAATGTGATTAGAAAGACATAATGAAACCCCCTCCAATGTAATTTTTAACGAGCCCAGAGAAGGTAATCTCAGTAGTTTTTTCATGTTTAGAGAGTCTAAAAAAACGTAAAAGAAGACTCCACTGGGGTACCGTTTTTTAAAATAGTCTAGTCAGTTCGAAAAAGGGGTAAAATAGCACCAAAACGACGCCTATTCAAAGAAATTTTAACGAGTGTCACAAAGACAAGATCACTCGACAATCTTTTCAATTTTAAGGAGTCTGAAAAGAGCTTAACTATGGAATCACTGCCTTTTTCTGGATTTAGTCTCCTTAGCCCGAAAAAGTATAAAATTTACTGAGGAGAACTCTCCCAGTGAGACGAATCTCCCAAGGTGTACATTTTACCTCCATAACCCACAGGCTGGAAAAAAGGGTAAACTGATGCCAGTAGATTTTCTTCTGGACCAATTTAACGAGTGTGAAGGAACAAGGTCACTCAACGATCTTTTCAATTTTAGGGAGTCTAAAAAGAGATTAACTATGGACTCCATGGGGGTTCCTTTTTCGTAAGTAATCTCCAAGGCCCAAAAAGGGTGATAAACCAAAACCAAGGAGAATGTTCCTTTTTTGTAAATTTAGTACCTCGGGCCTGAAAAAGGGTTAAAGTTTTACCTAAGAATACTCTTCTAGCAAATCGAAGTTCCTAGAGTATAGCTTTGTTCGTACAATTGACCATTCAGACCGAAAAGGGGTAAACTACCGCCGGACAGATGTGCCTTCAAGTTTTAGTTTGGTGAGTGTGAAGGGAAACAAGATCGCTCGACAATATTTTCATGTTTATAAATTCTGAAAAGGGCTTAAAGAAGACTCCAGGAGGTTACTTTTCTCAATTAATCTGATACGATTGAAAATCATAAATGCAGTCTCGTCGGATGTTACATTCAGATTTTAAAGCGAGCTTGAAAGACAACAAAGCATGCTCATTTTGGGAATCCTAAGGGTGAGGCCAAGAGTGATGGTGCATTAGACAAATGAGGCTGGAACTCATAATGATGACACGACTAACAAGAACTCCTGAGCCTAAATTCATTATAGATAGCATGGATGCCAAAATGCACCAAGGATCTATCTATGGAATCCAAGTAAAGGTAGGATCTACCACCAAATCACAACACTTCTAAAGAAGCAATGATGGTTCTGTGTCGTACTTCAGTGGGATCGATCCTATGGCAAAGAGGAAAACACAACGAGATGCAGAAAGTGGAGGTAGAATCCTAACTTATATGCAAAAATTCAGAAGAAAACAATTTTTACCAAAGGACCTTTAAAAGTGACCCATCTCCCAAAAAGTTACCAAACCAAAAGGCAAAGTGCATTGTAACATCCAATAAGAAACTCAGGAACCAAATTAAATGATTTCTAAGCTAGAAAAAATGACAAAAGGGTTCAAAAAAGTGGCAAAAAGGAATAAAAAAATCTATAAATAGAAGCTGACAGCTCATTTTCACCATTGCAATTTGAAAATTAACCAGATGGTAAAAAAGACCCCTTTTCTAAAGAAGTTGATCCTGGGAGCTTCAGAGGACACACTCATCCCTCTTGCATTTCCATTCTTCCTTTTAGCATTATTTTGGTTTTTTGGGGGGCACACTCTCCTAAAAAAGGGTGGCCCTACGTGTACGCGGGATGTCCAAGGACAACCCACACATGTCTGCGGAAGAAAACAATCTGCCTGCAGACATATGCGCCTTTGTCAAAAAAAAACCACATACACCCTCAAAAGCATGGGAAAAATAAATATGCAAGAGCTAACTCCCCTTTGAACTGTCATGGAATAGGATGTATGTCCACTGGAGGGAGAGGGAACATGAGGAGATCAATATCTTGGTCGATGAGGACCCTGTTGCCATTTCCACATTGAAACAATGTGGGTTGTGAAAGTTCTACAAGTGTCCATTTATGAGGGCACAAACCAAGCAATTGAATGCCCTCATGGATTACTGGCACCCAGATGTAGAGGCTTTTATGATTGAGGGGCAGTCATTGAATTTGATGAATGAGGATATATATTTCTTGACTGGCCTCTCGAGAAGAGGGGAACCAGTCAACCTGCGTACATTTCCCCTCGGTCCTTCAACATCGTTGACTACATCAGGATGCACTGTGAGGATGGCACCGAGAAAGAAGGTTCTCAAGTGCCCATAAAAAATATCACCAACTTGTCACTGAATGTGATCCTACTTCTCATTGGACAGATCACTAGATCTGCAACTGTCCACCAGGCTTCCCGGGTGCACATGTATTGTGCTATGCAGTGCCTAGATGCACCTATTTTTGACCGGAGTACAACCATGCTCACTTGCATGATGAGGGAGCTTCAGGTTCAATACCTTTTGTGTGCATTCTTCTTCAAGAGGGTACCTAGTTTGAGTTCGAGAGAGATAGTATTGGAGCATGTGGCCTCCTTCACAACAATGTGTAGATGGGTAGCATTGTTTCCACAACAGGGGGGAGGAAGGACCATAGAGGCCTTCGATAAAAAATTATTCGACTGGTGGGAACACCAGATTCTAGTGATAGAGGACTAACCCTACACTGGAATCAACTTTTCCAAAGATCTAGACATGCTCGTACCTCCTGGAGAGGAGCGAGGAGAGATAGGTACGTGTTTTTTTAAGTTACTTAATTTTTAGTTTCTTTTATATATATCATTTTTTATATGTATCAGAGTATTGAAAACTATGTATCTATTATGTACAGATGTGGGACCAGTGTGCCCGATAGACTTCTTGAGGACTAGGTGGCGTCCTCAACCAGAGGTAGTACCAGCAACAACTGGTGTACTAGCATTCACAGGGGGGCCTCCAGCCGGAGAGGCTGAGATATTTTTGAGACGGGTGGAGCGGAAACTCATTGCGCTCACTCGTGCAGTTCCCATGGTTGAGATCGAGGATCTCCCGCCATCCATGCATCCTCGTGTAGTTGGGGTGCCACGGACTTAGGTCCAACTTTTCTAGTGTTTGGAAAACACCATCGTTCACTACATCAGGGCCAATAGGCCTCAAGCTTAGATAGGATGGATCCATTATGTTCCAAGGGANGCTCACTTGCATGACGAGGGAGCTTCGGGTTCAATACCTTTTGTGCTCATTCTTCTTCGAGAGGGTACCCAGTTTGAGTTTGAAAGAGATAGTATCGAAGCATGTGGCCTCCTTCACAACAATGTGTAGATGGGTAGCATTGTTTCCACAACAGGGGGGAGGAAGGACCATAGAGGCCTTTGATGAAAAATTATTCGACTGGTGGGAACACCAGATTCCAGTGATAGAAGACTACCCCTACACTGGAATCAACTTTTCCATAGATCCAGACATGCTCGTACCTCCTGGAGAGGAGTGAGGAGAGATAGGTACGTGTTTTTTTAAGTTACTTAATTTTTAGTTTCTTTTATATATATCATTTTTTGTATGTATCAGAGTATTGAAAACTATGTATCTATTATGTACAGATGTGGGACCAGTGTGCCCGACAGACTTCTTGAGGACCAGGTGGCATCCTCGACCAGAGGTAGTACCAACAACAACTGGTGTACTAGCATTCACAGGGGGGGCTCCAGCTGGAGAGGCTGAGAGATTTTTGAGACGGGTGGAGCAGAAACTCAATGTGCTCACTCGTGCAGTTCCCATGGTTGAGATCGAGGATCTCCCACCATCCATGCATCCTCGTGTAGTTGGGGTGACACGGACTTGGGTCCAACTTTTCCAGTGTTTGGAAAACACCATCATTCACTATGGCAGGGCCAATAGGCCTCGAGCTTAGATAGGATGGATCCATTATGTTCCAAGGGAACGTTTTGTATATTTTTTAGGGCATCATCCCCGTGATGTATACTATATTATTATTTTTGAGGCATTCGTGCCCACCTATGTACTCTCACACTTTTTGAGATATATATATATATATATATATATTTACATCTTTTATGTCTTATGGATCACATTTCTTTACAAATTTATGTACATGTGTATGTGTGTGCTTCTTTTTGTGAGTGTGAAACATGCCAATCTAATACTTGATTAGCTAGAGTATATTTTATTTGATTTAATTTCCTAGGAACATGGATATACATAATGTAATCAAAGAAACTTTCTAAGAGACGTACCCTAATGAAACGTCGGTGTAAAGTAGGATCATAAATGTGGTAAACTCCGTTTAATTGAGACACAACTGACTGAGCATATAAGTAGACCCAGAGGTGAGAAATTCCATGCGACAAAGCGTCATAAAGCAAATCTATCACTATGTTGTACTTGACGACATTGTTTATGGAGTCACCTAGACAGATACCTCCAGACGATAGAAATTGGCCTTGAGGTGTGAAAATCACTCAAGCTATGAAAGAAATCTTCCGAGTGTGTTGGCTAGCACTATTTCTGAACCCAAAGAACACCTTCGATTCACTTGACATCTACCATAGTGAAAAACGATGACATAAATAGCGACACGTCCATAAAACAAAAAGACAAAAAACTATATAAGAACTATACATATGTACAAGAAGTCACCCAGGAGACCAAACTATGAGTAATACAACTTGAGGTAGAGCCCATTTCTAGGCTCCTCCAAAGCATTTCCCTCAAAGTCAACCAAACAATAAGCACCCTTCTTTAAGACCTCTTTCAAAATGAAAGGTCTAAACCACATGGATTCAAACTTGCCTGCCCCCAGGGGATCGTTATCTTGGTCGTAGACCAAGACAAGGTCGCCTTTGGAGAAAATACAAGGATGAATGGACCGATCATATTGACACTTGAATCATTGCTTGTGAGCCTCGTTGGCCAAGGCTGCATCATGTCATTACTCATCGAGTTGCTCGAGATATAATAGGTGTTCCTCAAGTGGTGAAGTGTCTAGAAATAAATCTACTTCCAACTTTAAAGACATGATCTGATACTCTATAGGCAAGACTGCTTCCATCCCGTAAATGAGTTGAAAAGGTGAGAAACTGGTGGCAGTATTTAAAGACATTCGATAGGCCCATAACACCAAGTACAACATCAAATTGTAATTTGACTTGGCATAATTGATCATTCACTGCAGAACAGTCTTGAGGGACTTATTCATGGCTTCCACCTAACCATTCACTTGTGGGTAGTAGGGTGGCGAATTCTCTTGCCTCAACCCAAGCTTTGATGTTAAATTAGACATCATTTTTTTCTAGAAGTGACTGTCATGGTTAGTGACAATCTCCTTCGAGATGCCGAACCTTGTTACTATTTGGTTAAAACCAAAGAGAGTTGTTGTTTCACCATCATTTTTAAATGTTGGCATATCCTCGACCCAATTTTTGAAGTAGTCTACTGCTACAATGATATAATGATGCCTCTTGGTTGAATTCGAGTGGCATGTAGTAAAATCAATCCACCACTTGTTGAAGGAACCAATAACAATGATGGGAAACATAGGAGTAGGATGTGCCCTCATCTTCTAAGAGAAGATCTGACATAGGTGACACTTCTTGACCAACTCAGCGCAATCCTTGATTAACATAGGCCAAAAGTAACTAGCTCGTAGAATATTTTGGGCTACTGCCAACCTAGACAAATGACCACTGCATGCTCCAGTGTGGCAGTCGTTAAGAACGAGTTCTTCTTCCTCATGTATAACGCACCGGTGAAGAATGCAATCTACACCTCAATGATACAATGTATCATCGAGTATGAGATAATTTTTTGCCTGAGGGTGAATTCATCGCGAGAAGCAGAAGTAGGGCACTTCAAAGTTTGGATATAGACTAGTATATCTCCATACTAGGGGTCTGAATATTCGATCAGAGAAAGATCTCCTTTAATAGGCAATTCTTCATGCGTAACATCACTTGATTCGACCAGAAGTTATGACATAAGTTCCACAAAAATCAATGACTTTTTGGATTTCACGAAAACAAAATCCAAGTCAAATTCTTGGAGGATTACAATACATCTACTGATATTTCCGCCAATGACGCATTGTGTCAGCACATATTGAAATGGATTCACAACCGCAATGACGGTGGTCTTGCAAAGAAGAATATAATGATGGAACCTCTAGACAACATGCACTACTGCCAACGCAAGCTTCTCAACATGGGAATAGTTGAGGTCTGTCCCAACTAGGCCTCATCTCTAGTAATAAATCACGTGTTGTTCGAGCAGATCGCTCTCTTGAACCAAGACCATGCCGATGGTCGACTCTGCAATGATCAAGTACAATAAGAAATATTTATTATAATTAGGAGGTCGTAGTAGAGGGGAAGACGTGAGGGCGCATTTAAACGCTTCAAAAGAACACTGAGAGGCTTCATCCTAATAGAAAGGGACTCCCTTTTTCAATAAATGCATGAACCCTTTAATGATCTCAACATAGCTTACAATAAAATGCCATAGAAAGTTAGTTTTCCCTTGCAAGCTCTGAAGTTGGGGGATTGTGCATGGTGGAGGAAACTGAACTATCGCCTCAACCTTAAGGGGATCGAACATGATCCCTGTTGTCAAAACTATGACCCGATGTCATGCAAAAACTGCACTTTTTAGGATTCAAGTGAATCCTATAGTAGCGACATTGTTTAAAGATTAGTCAGAGGTGTGTGGGATGATCAGATCTCTTGTGAGAGCGTGATGCTAGATCATCAAGATAAGCCTCGAATATATGTCTAAGGTTGTGGAAAGAAAGAGACATGGCCCACTGAAAAGTGGCTCCAACATTCTTTAGGCCAAAAGGCATCTTACGATAAGAAAATGTGCCCCATGGACAGATAAAATTTGTTTTATGTTGGTCTTCAGGTTTGATCTGAATCTTGTTATATTCCAAAAAATCATCCATGAATGAAAAGATCTCACAGCCTTCACATTCATCAACAATCTGATCAACGAATGGGGTGGGGAAATTATCCTTTGGACATGCCTTATTCAATTCATGGAAGTCCATGCACACACAAATCGTACCCTGTATTTTTTTAACCAGAACGAGATTTGACACCCATTGCGTCAACTATACAGGGTAGATGAAACCGACTTTAAGCAGTTTCTCCACTTCAGCCTTGATAGTTGTCGATTTCTAAGGATTCACTAGATGAAGCTTCTGTCGAACCGGCTTGGAGTTAGGATAAGTTGGTATCTCATGTTCGATGATTCTTGGATCGATGCCTGGAATTTCCTCGTAAGACCAGAAAAACATGTCGCATAAATTCTTAAATAAGTCTGTGTAGATTTGAATCTCCTCGGGGGAGCAGTCTGCTCCGACAAAAAAGTTCTCCATGATGCCAGGGGTTCTAGAGATATCTATAGGGATCGTTTCAGCAATACTCACCATATTACCCTTGGAATAAACTGTGTGTGTAGCCAGAGGGTTAATAGGACAAGACCTATCTCTAGTCATAGTCAACACAAATTCACCTGCCTCTATTCTTCTTAACTCTGGGAGTAAATAAAATATGTGATGGAGATCATCCCAGGGTCTGTCTGGACCAGTCAATGCCTCAAGAATTGCCTCATTTGAGAGCAATACTAGGTCTAAAGTATCAGTATTAGCAAGGGAACCTTGAGCCCAAATAGGCTCAAGAACTAGATCTAACTCCTGTGTGGGAGTCAGATCGAGGTCAACCAAAGCTTACTGAACAATACTGTACACAAATTCCTTCACGAACAACGACATGGACATGCCAGAATGCGCTGTCCCTTCCATCGTGGATGATGGGGAAGGAAGATTCCACAGATCGTGAAAGTAAGTCATTCAGAAAGATGTCACTTGAAAGATTTCAGCCCTAAGATGGTTGGGGTTAGTCGATATAAGCTTGACATTGCCAGAAGGAGGTGGGTAATCAAAAGTACCCATCAATGGTGGGCACAAACCAACCCCTACATTGACGACATTAGGATGAGGGTTATCAATCATTGGGACCGTGGATTCCCCCGATGAAGGGTCAGGCCGGGAGAAGGACAACTTGTTAATGGTTATGATTCGACCCTCATTTGGAAACAACAAGACTTGAAAAACTGTGGCAACCACTGCATGCATTTCGTAGGTCCAACTCCTTCCTAATAGAAGGCTTTATTTAATATCTACAATGACCACATCAATTTCGACGCACACGGTCTTCCCTTTTAACTGCACGGGGAAAGAAGGGATGATTCCATGTGGTCTGAAAGAATGATCGTCGAAAGAAGTAAGTAGAGTAGGTGACAGAGACAAAACTGGTTCTCTAATGGCCTTCCAACATGCCAATGACATCATGCAGTTCAAGGTTCCCTCATCAACCACCGTTTGGAAGATATTCTGGGTAAAGTTTTTCGTGGGGTAAGCCACTACTATATGAAACACAACATGGTAAGGGAGACGAGGTTTCAAGGTTGTCGTATCGAGAATGATTGTTCCTGGATTACATGTCTTTGTAGATCCCAAGGAGGATAACAAAGCCTTTCTCTACAAAGGGAAGCTCTAGAGTACCTCCAAAGTGGACATCGCACAAGGGGTTTTTGACAAATCCTCCCTCACATAGTAGTTCTAGGTGGCCCTTGCATTCAGATTATGAGAAGCTTTCTTGAACACCCCTTTCAAGATGTGTGTCATTGTTTCTCCCATCATCCTTTCAATCTGGAGAGGAACAGGTGGGTTTTTGGCTTCTTTACCCTTCTCGGTAGATTACGACATTCTGTAATCATGCGCCCTAGTCGCTATAAAAGTGTCACCTTTCATCATGTAAATGTGCATGACCGAGGGATTACTAGAAGACGTGGGGGGTCCCTGCCCCCATCCATCCTCGAAGAGGCTTGAGTCATATTTTTCCCATGTGGAAATGGATTCGTTAACACAATAGGTTGCTATTGCACCAATAACTTTTGGGCCTCCGCAAGTTGAGGACATAGGTGAGTTGGATGGTCCTCTGTGCAAATTTTACATAGATACTTCGACTTTCTCTTCTCTGTGTTTCCCCCGTCAGCATTGTTGTTAGGTTTATTATCCCCTTTACCCTTCTTGTTTCGTTTTTTTTTCTTTCCTTCAGGCTACTAGTTGGCCTTCGGGTTCATTGACTACACATTGTGTACATCCGACGTTTGGGTAGGGGGGCATCCGAACTAGAGGTATGGTTGGCCCTTGTCTATTGTATTGACAATTGTTGCAATTGATATGACAATTGATCAGTGGACTTTCCTTGTGTTGAACCAACTATACCATCGACATGTGGTTCAAACTTTTTTCTGGCCTTATAAAGGATGGACCATGGCACATCTGGAAAAATCTCATAGAGTAAGCCATACTGAGAGTATATCCGTTCAAGTTGTTGCACTTAATATAACCTCCTCCTATGAAAACACTCCCAAAGTTGGAACGTCCTTGGATAATTGTGCTACCAAAGACTTTAGGAACCACTCCAGCAGGAAATCCGATGGGACCTGTACCTTGATCAAGCTCTTATGATGTCACCATTATTGGATGTGATCCGAGATATGATCAACCTTAGTCTGCTCAAAGTTGGCCAACAATTCGTTGTCAGCATTGTGTCTCATGGGTAATTGGAAATGGTTTAGGAAAACCATCGCCAAATTGCTAAACTAAGAATATCTTGAGCGATCGAGCTCGATGTACCATTTCATGGCACCCTTGATAAGAGTGCGTTGAAATAGACACAATTGTATGGAGTCGTCTCGCAACGAGTTTGACGAGCACCATAGGTGGAAAGTTGTCACGTGATCACATGAATCTTCGCCAGGATTTCCTTAGAATTTTGGAATATCTGAGGGCAAATTAGTCATCATGGGGGGGGCAATGCAGATCATGTCAAATTAGGTCATTAAGTAACCATGACAAGTCTGGCTGATTTAACGTTTCCAAAAACCGTAGTTTGGGTTGGCTACTATGTGCAAGGAAAAAAGGGCCTGGATTTTGAATGGCACCAGGTTGCCAGAAAAAATTGGGTTGTTGTCCAAGGTTCAAGTAGACACCACAACCTTGACCAATGTGCGGAAAATGTGTTTGCTAGGATATCATCGACCAATTCTCATAATTGGATGAGGAGGTTTGCCAGGGATCGCTCCCTGCATTATGTTCCAAAGATTCTGGAAGGGGTTTCCCCCTGTTGATCTAATGGACATAGGTATTGAGCCTTGCCCAGGGTTCCACTGACCATGGAAGGGGTTTCCCCCGGTTGGCATCCCTTGCGAGGGAACTGATCCTTGCCAAGGATTCCAAAGTCCTTGTGAGGAGAAAACTCCTGTACTTCCCCCCTCTCTAGGAATAGTACCCTGCACAGGATTTTGTTGTCTAAAACTAGGGTTGCCCCTTACTGAGAGGACAACTGAAAAAAAATCATTATTACCAAACACGTTGAATAAAGAGAATGGCATGGATCCCATCAGCGTGGTGTAAGAAGAAGGTCCTAGACTTCCTACTCCAAACAAGTTGTAGTTCGTTTTTGGCCAGACGGGTGGCTGGAAGGCACCGTTGAGTGAGGGGGACAGAGGAGGTATATGACCCCCACTGTAAGGGATAGCGTTATAGGAGGATGAGGTGCCCCTAATGGACCCTTGCAGGGGAGCGTTTGAGCTACTTGCTCCCAGACCCATGGTCTGTAGGGTGGGGTAGGTAAGGACGAAGTTCGTATCAAATATGGGAATCCCGTATGAAAATGGAGGGCCCGTTGCACTCTATGTAAACAGAGTAGTGGTCACCACTACCGATAGTATCGGACCACTGCTTGAGGTAGAGGGGGTCAATACTACTATGGTTCGGACCGACGAAGGTCTTTTAAGAGGCGAAATACCCCCTGTGTGTTGGAAATATGGAAATAGCAGGGATGCAGAATGTCAAGGTTGTCATTGATGACAATCGTCTATGGTAGAAGAAGCAGAGCAATGTTCAAGCAGAGTGATGTAGGGTAGTCGACCCGACAGGAAAGAGACCGAGAGCCATCGGATAACAAAAGAAANTCTGGAAGGGGTTTCCCCCTGCTGATCCGATGGACATAGGTATTGAGCCTTGCCTAGGGTTCCATTGACCATGGAAGGGGTTGCCCCCGTTTGGCATCCCTTGTGAGGGAACTGATCCCTACCAAGGATTCCAAAGTCCTTTTGAGGAGAAAACTCCTGTACTTCCCCCCTCTCTAGGAATAGTACCCTGCATAGGATTTTGTTGTCTAAAACCAGAGTTACCCCTTACCGAGAGGACGACTGACAAAAAATAATTATTACTAAATGCCTTGAACAAAGAGAATGGCCTGGATCCCATCGGCGTGGTGTAAGAATAAGGTCCTAGACTTCCTGCTCCAAACAAGTTGTAGTTCGTGTTCGGCCAGACGAGTGGCTGGAAGGCACCGCCGAGCGAGGGGGATAGAGGGGGTATATGACCCCCACCATAAGGGATAGCATTATAGGAGGATGAGGTGCCCCTAATGGACCCTTGCAAGGGAGCGTTTGAGCTACCTGCTCCCAGACCCATGGTTTGTAGGGTGGGGTAGGTAAGGACGAAGTTCGTATCAAAGATGGGAATCCCATATGAAAATGGAGGGCCCGTTGCACTCTACGTAAATGGAGCAGTGGTCACCACTACCGACAGTATCGGACGACTACCCAAGGTAGAGGGGGTCAAGACTACTATGGTTCAGACTGACGAAGGTCTGTTAGGAGGAGAAATACCCCCTATGGTGGTAGTTATTAAGGGACTGTGAGGACTCCCAGATGAAGTAGCAACATTTTCTTCCATAGTTTCTTGTAAAAATATATGACTCTCGTAAGGTGTTACCCTCAGAGGGACAACTTGTACCAATATTGGTGCCGACAGGTCAGTGATCGGGGGGTTGGCTGGCTCGAGAGCTTCTGCTCCAAGGTCATAAACAGTAGGTTCCTATGGATTCAAGTAATCTCCTCTCAGAGCAGGCTCAGGCACAGTTCCTACAGCCCAATCGTTTTGTATGACCCTTGCTGGTCAAGTCTTTGCCGTAACGGTGGCAGTGGTGTCTCTAATGCAACCGACAGTAGGCCCTAAAGCCTTCAATCTTCCACTTTGTGAAAATATCAACGACACAGTAAGACTTTAACTAACGTTTAAAACCAAGCACATACTAGAAAATTTATTACAAGATAAACCAAGCAAACCACTATTTATTTGGAAGAAGAGTTATGCCAACCAACACTAGAGAAACTTACTGGCGCAAGTGCAACTCGAACACAGAAGCACCCTCCAAGTATACTCTGCAAAGTGTGACCCGAAGTCTACCCTAGGTATCTCGGTATACCCCCGCAGTCACTTGTGTAAGTCCCTATAATAAAGGAAACTAAGTTGTCATCTCGCAAACAGTCACTAGGCAGGTACTGTCGACAATCGGGTGCACCGTAATGACCAGGATAACAAGTATGAAACCTACTGAGGGTATCGAAAGAAATTGATCTAGAAGACAACTGAGGATCTCGAACGAATTCGAGGTCCACGAAGCTCTGTAGGAAAATGCAAGCGATAGTATCCCATGACAGATCCTCAATATGCGTTCCCCACTACGTTTAGTCTGGCTTTGGAGGGGTTATCTCCACTACCTTTCCTCATGCGACCAGTGTTTAGCCCTTGTGTTAGAGGGGAGTCCCGGACAAATTTCACGTCACTGGACTTTTACACTCCCTAGCTCTAATTCCAATGTTTGTTTGAAATCCTTGAAGAGTTTCCTCTCCAACCTAATTCAAGGCTCTAACCCTAAACTAGTTGATTGACCCTACAAACATAAAAGTCTAAATAATTTTAAATTTAGTGCTCATTTTAAATGCATTGTTTTAACACAAAGGATATAGAAGTGAAACTAGTGATGTGTATGAGAGACGAAGAGAGGAGGAATAAACGAAACTGAAAATAAAAATACTTCTAGTGAAAAATAAAGATTCACAACTAGCTCTTTGTAACCAACTTTTTCATAACTAACATTTTCCAAGATCTTTGAAAAGAAGACCTAAAACGAAATTTCGCTCGACTACGAGCTACCTAAGTTCTAAGAAATCAGTAAAGAACTTAAAAAATGAAATATTTTTCCTATCAAGTAAAATAACTAACTCCAACTACTTTACCAAACTAAGAAAGAAAAATATTTTTCTTTTTTTTTTAAGATGCTTCAAATAAGAAAAACTTGAAATAAATCATTTTTCTCTTTTCTTTAAAGAAAATGAAAGGGGAAAATGAAAATACAAGACAAGACCGAAACTGACCTTTGGCTCACTGCGGATCGCAGGGAGTCACTAAAGACACCAAACAGGCTGATCAAAAACTCAAAGACTCGCCTAAAACCCTTTTAGAAGTAAACACAATAAATCTTTCAAAAAGACAAGAAAACTGATATCTAACCCAAGCTATGACTGTAAAAACAAAGACACTAAACTCTGTCAAGAAACCCTGAGAAGTAAAACCTCAATCAGAAAAGAGGTTGGATGCCTCTTTTTCAAAAACAATTTCTTCAACCAGGTATGCTACTATTGTTTCAGTATCTTGTCTATGTACGCGAGATGTTTACTAGGCAGGGCACGTATGTACACAGGCTAACCCACTGTAGAGCGCGTACACCTCTGTAATTTATCAAAAAATAAATAAAACAAACTGACTGACAGGGAAGGGAGAACTGGTATGGCACCAACAGGTGACCATAATCCCTTAAAAGACTCAACAGACTCAACAAAAACTCGAAAGGTACAAAAACTGATCAAACACCCAAAAAATCCCCTAAAACCCTAGAGGCTTCCCCAATATGGTCTCCATTTCTGCTAGTGGGAAAACCCCCATATGGCTACACCAGGGTTTACAATGTGGGCAGATCAATAACTGTTTAAAAGTCTCCTACTTCTCTAACTACCCAAAACATACCCCAGACTCATACAAGAAAATAAAAATGAGAAGGATCGGGTAATTGTACTTCTACTCCACGTTCGATGATTATCCTCTTGCACTTGAAAGCTTCATTGACTGCATGCCTCCTCCCAAGGCTAGCCTGCATTCAAAGAAAGAAAAACAAAAAGCTACAAGCATGCAATTCATATACAAATTAGGGTTAGACATTATAATATTAAAATATAAACCATTAGAAACATTCAACACACCATGATTTGGGATAGGAAAAGTACTTATTTTATTGATAATACAATGATCACTTACAACCAAAGCCGGTTACTGCTCCACAAACCTAGTCTAGGCTCCTCTTCACCAAGCTCCAAGTGCACCTCCATATGGTTTCTCCTATCAACCTTCGTCTTGGGAAGTAAAATGGGTTTCTGATGGAGGAATAAAGGCAAATAGGGGAATTCTAAGGCAATTCTCACAAAAGGGCTACAATTACCTGGGGTAAGGAGGGGATGTGAAACGGGCATAATTTCAATTTTCTTATGTCTAGATGTGGAATGAGACCCCAACACCTCCTTTTATATGACAAAAGGATGGTTATTCAGTTGGATGATGGGATATAGGTGGTGGATTAGTTGGGAAACTACCCAATAGCCCGTAATCTCAACGAATTCCTTGCAACTTTCTATTTTTTGCAACTTTTGCAAGTATACGCGGGTTTGCATCATGCGTACATACACGGGTTGTAGTGGAGCAACAAGCATATGTACGCATGCAGTATTGGTGTAGGGCACGTACATCTTCAAAAAATGGGTTTTTTGGAAGAGCAACTCAGTGATGGCTTGGTAAAAAATGCAAGTAAGAGGGCCAAATACCAGGTATGCATGTGTAGAGAAATTTTTGGTTATAACAATCACCAAAAAGATCACCAATTACTTCTCGCATTGAACAAAACCATATGGGAAGTAGTGGTGCTAGTGCAAGATCATGATCAATGGACTCATCTGGAGGAAGTTGAGAAACTAGAGGTGGATTTTCATTCTCACTATCATCATCTGAAGAAGAAGAAACTAGAATACGAATAAAAGATGACACAAATTCCTAACATGGATCGCAAGATGAATATGGAACAAACACTGGAATAGGGTTATATTCCAAGAGATTTTAATCAAATTTGACATCTCTTCTAATAACAATTTCATTGGAATGAGGTTAAATAAGTTGGTTGCCTTTGATATCTTCAAAATATCCAACAAAAATCACTTTTAGGTTGTAATGGTTTTGTTTTCTCATCGAGAATGTGAGCCCAGGCTACACTACCAAATACATAGAAGTGGCTTACATCTAGATTAATTTTACTCCATGCTTCTTCCAGTGTTATATTTTTTAAATCCTTTGTGCGAGTGCGATTTACTATGTGATTTTCACAATTGATTGCTTATGCCCAATAATGATGACTTAACCCCTTAGATTGGATCATATAAATAGCCATTTGTTTTAATGTGGTGTGGTTTATATGGAACATTATGTTTCATTTGAATTCCCTGTGCAGTGTAGTAAGTTGTAAATTTTTTGTTCACATATTCACATCCTTATCTATTCTTAACTTTTGAAGTTGATGTCCAGATTATTTTTCTACAAGGGCCTTGTAGGCCAAAAACTTGTCAAAATATTCACTCTCATGTTTTAAGAATTAAACCAAAGAACATTTGGAGAATTCATAAATGAAGGTTAAGAAGTAATTTCACATGGAGAATAAAGAAGAAGAAGTTAGACCACACAAAGCGTTGTCAACAAGCTGCAAAGAGGTCGAGGCATGCCAAGAGGCATGTTTTTCAAAACTGTCTCGATGATGTTTGTTGAGAACACAACCAATACAAAAACCATCTCTAGAAGAAATGAGAGGAACATTGGTCACCATATGTTGATTACATAGTTGCTGTGATGAGTGATCTAGCTTATATGAACAAACCACCTATGCCAAATTTTTCTCAAGTCATCACTATGAGAAACAAAAAATGATGGAAAAGATGATCACCCAAAGTTGTCAAACTTGTACAACTTGGTAGTATCATCAAAAATTCCAATTGCTAGGGCATGCTTAGGATATTTTAAATCCTTGATTACAACTTGGTGAGGTAAAAACTCTACAATTTTTCCTTCACCTAAAAGAGTGATTTGATACACTGATAGAAGTTTGCAAGAAAGACTTGGAACAGATAATACATCATTGAATTGACCATTATCTACTTGAAATTTTCCAGACCCTATAACACTAAGAGATATATCATCAACAACAAATATTTGTTTGGTGTTACATTTATTTATAGTAGAAAAAATCACTTTGTCCTTAACCATATGATAAGATTCTCAAAAATCAATAAGCCACTCATCAAAAGAAGTGAAAATTTCATTGAAGGAGAAACTAGAAGCAAAAAGTGCATGTCCATGAGAAGAAGAGTTAGAGGAATAATATTCAATAATTATGTTATTCTTCTTCATTGTTTCTTCTAAGGCTTCCATATTTATAAAACATTTAGACTCCACATGACTATATCACCCATAAAAGTTGCAATGCTTGTCAGTCTTCTTACTTTTGGATTTTGCTCCTTTGTCACCTTTGGGAGTAGAAGTTGGCTGAGAAGGTTTGGGAACCTTGTTTTGCTTGTTTTTGTGGCAAGGTTTTTGCTTCTTGGCATTCTTGTATTTATCTTTATGCTGGGACACTAAGGATTTGTTAGATGTATCTACAATTTTAATCACTCCAAGTTGCAAAATCTTATCTTTCTCTCTAATCAGAGAATCACAAAAAGAATCAAGAGTGGGTCCTTTATAAGCACTCCCTAGATATTCTTTGGTGGCATAAAAGGTATATACAAAGAAAAAATATGCACTACCAATCTTAGCAAGAATAAAATAGATGCGCAGGTCATCCTTCAGATGTAGGTTGCATTCTATACATAAAATTCAAAGTGTTTTGAACTTACATAAATAATTTTCAATGCAAGAAAAATAATTAGGAATTAAATTCATCAACTTCTTTTCAATTTGGTGGGCTCAAATCACATTGTTTTTACCAAACATATCTTCAATATTTTCCCAAGCTTTATCCGAGCCATCAATTTCTTAAAGGTGGAACCGTAATTCAGGAAGATGGAAATTCATATTAGTCCACATGCTTCATCATTCTTATTATCTCATTTGGATTTATTTTCATCGTCATAGGGTGATTGGTTTTTTCCCAAGTTAATCTGGTAGAATCCTTTACTTCTTAGTACATCCTCCATATGAAATTTTCATGAGAAGTAATTGGTACTAGTAAGAAAAATATCACTTGGAGAAGCCATATTAAAATATGCAAATAATATGGATTCAAAATATTAAATGGATGGTATGTGTGAAAATATGACAAAAAAATAGGATGTTTTCAAAAAACGACACTAAAAATGGACTTTGGATATGAAAGTTATGCCCTTTTGAGAAATGGCATAAATAGTGACCAAGGTGCCACGTGGTAGGTAGAAGTTGACTCACGTGGTAATGGATGCACAAATTTCCCTTTCTTCTATAAATTTTCCTATAAGATCACTTTTACAACTAAGCTACTTATGAAGTAACTCACTTTTATAGGATAAGTGAGATTCACTTTGACAGTAAAGCTACTTTATAAATTAATGTTGCATGCAAAAAAATAATTTAAAAGAAAATATTAAAGTTATTTAATAGTGATTCACTTTTATAATTTAAGTGAAATTCACTTTACAATGAATGCATGAACTTTTTCAAAAAGTAACAAAAAAGAAACTTGAACTCAAGACCCCTTTCTAAATAAAGCAACTTTCATCCAAGTGAGCTAGTGTAAAACACATTATAATTGTAAGGGAGGAGGAGGATGGGGATG
>JASDQU010205432.1:8099-19052 GCA_032191745.1 Picea mariana
TTGAGTTTCCCATGTGTCCACTCTGTTAAAGTTCTCTTATGCATGCAAATCATCTTCTTTTTATTTTTATGTGATCATAAATCTCTAGTTTAAACTATGATGGATGTGAGGAAATTTTGCTTATTTTCTTTAAATGTGTGAAGAGTGTGGTTCCTGGTAATTTCTCAAGAACTTTCTCTAAATAGAAAACAAAAACATTTTTATTTTTATTTTTCTTGCTATCTTTATATTTCTTTGATTACCACGATGGACTTCTGCAAAGTCCCATATTATGAAATCTAGAATCCCAAGAAAATCTTAAGTTAAAGAGGAGTACCACCTCTATAAAAACTCAGGGAGATTTACATCCTGGTGAGGTTGTAATTTCGGTCCTAATGGAAGCGTCAACACCTTCTAACTTAACAAAACTATAGTAATCTTGGAGCACTTCTCTTAATGCTTTTTGAGCACATTAAAAAAATTATAAAGAAAGTTAAATAATTTGTTACCTTCTTAAAACCGACCAAATGAAGGTCATCATAATCAATTTACCTAACTATTATTAATATTATAATAATCTTTTATATTATATTTTATATGAAGAAATAATGAATAAATATAGTAAATACCATATTCTATAATTTAAAATAATTAGTTATTTAATTATATAAATTTCATTTTTTAAGTTATAAATACTTTTTAACATTTTCATCTAAATAATTTAGATAAATATTATTAATATTATAATTTAATATAATATGTATTTTTAATTAAATTTTATATGAAGGTATAAATACTTCATTAATAAAAATATAACAATGAATAATAAATGTCATAATGAATAATAAATACCATATTACAATCTAAAATAAATAAAATTAGTTATTTAATTATACAAATTTCATTTTATACGATACAATTATTTTCAATATTTTAGATTTGATTATAGTGAAATATATATATGAAAAAGTTTACAATATCATTAATATCATTAATGTTAAAACAATTTCAAGAGTCTTATAACTTATTGGTAAGGGGTATATTGTTATTTTGGATGTCTATAGGTTTTGGGTTATTAATTCAATTTTTTAGGTTTTGGGTTATTAATTCACTTTTTTAGGTTTAAGAAAGATAATTTTTTTAACTAATTAAAAATATTTTTAAATAATATTATAAGATTAAAAAATGGTTTCAATCTATATTGTAGAAAAAAAAAAACAATATTCTATATTATCATCACATTTTCAAATAATTTAATTTTAATCATCTCCTATATACCATATTTTTATATACAATTATTATTTCTAAACAACGATTTTTTAAAAACACTTATAATTAATTATAATTATTTAACTATACAACTTATAATCTAAAACAATAAGCACGTATCATATTTTTACATTTTGATAATATAAAAATTTGAAAATAATTTTTTTAATCTAAATTAATATGAAAGGAACTAATAAACAGATTTTTATTTTTGTGGATTAATTTTATTTGATAGTTAAACACACTATTCTCAATAACCAATGAATCAAACTCAAATATCTAACATGACAATACTCTATAATTAATGTTTTTAATCAAATTCATTAGTCAAAGATATGAAAGTGAGTGCATCAAACTCTATGCATGAATAGACTTGGAAGTTTCTTGAGTTCAACTAACTTATCTATTTCCTACATCAACGTAGGAGTCAAGATGGTGAAATTTGTATGTACATTATAATTGACATCTATGATGATGTCCTTTATATTGCGCTTCTTTTTGTTTTTTTTTTGGAATTTTTTGGGGAATCCTTCCACTTATCCAAGAACGAGAGTTATTGAATATGAAGAAACTATTTAAAATGATTCCTGATATAATTTGTCGTATGTCGTATGTTTGGTATTTTTTTGAAAATTTGGAGGTATAAATGTGTAGGATTTATTTAAGGGGTACATCTTATTTTGGTGATTTGGGGTTCTTAAATTTTTGGAGTTTATTTGAGATATTAAATGGTTATTTGGGGTCAAAATTTTATAAATTTTTCAATCCTCCGATGTCATTTTATTTGTTGAGAGTTTTTCATTGGTGTAAATATCACCTCAATCAAAGTCAATATGAGGAAGTTATGCTCCTGCAAGTTGACTTATGGCTTGACCACCATAGCATTGAGTGGATGTCCCGTCAATTCCCATTACTTACATATGTGGAGTTAGTCACTTGTGAAATTTCAAGAAGAGTCGAGAGGGTTTCAAAGCTCTAATCCCAATGGGGAGTTGAGGCATGCAAAAACCCTAACCCTAACCCTATATAATGATCAAGACATGTTAAATACTAATCCATTAGGAAAGGAAGGGGTTTCATTCATGTTGTATTAAAATGGTGTTCCATAGATTAACAAAGCAAAGGAGTGGGATATTATGAGCATAATAATGGAAGTAGAAGGCCCTCTAGCAGCCATTCATGCAATGGAGTCTAATTGCAACTCCTAGTGAGTTTTTCTTCTTTGTATTTACATTTATGTTTAAGAAGAAAAAAACAAGGTATGGTTGCATCCTTTGGTTGGGATTTCCCATATTGTGTTTCTCACGGTACATCTTGTGTTCTTTGTGTAGATGGTGTGGTGTTTATTTTTTAACTTTTTTTTATCACATTCTTAGTTTATTTCAATAATTTGAGCACTAATTTTGTACTATTAAATAATAATAATAATAATAATAATAATAATAATTTAATTTTAAGATCACAACCAAACCAAACACCAAATTGATGTACGAGACCCCCTTATTTGTGAAACAAGAAACCCTTCCACACAACAATCTCACTGCATAATAAATAATAAACATCACAATAATTTACATAAACTTATAAAATTTATTGCAATGAAATATTTAATAAATTATTCATAGTACTTTATAAACAATAAACAACATAATATCAGTGATATTATGAATACATTTTTCCCTTATTGTGTTAAAAGATTGAACATAAACACATATGGATATAATATTATCCACGTTAGTACAAGATTGTGTAAGTATTTTCAAAAAAAATTATTTAGTTTTTTCAATATAGTTGGTATAATGAATACATTTTTTTCAAATTGTGTTAAAATATTGAACATAAACACATATGCATATAATATTATCTACGTTAGTACAAGATTGTGTAAGTATTTTTAAAAAAAAGTATTTAGTTTTTTCAATATAGTTGGTATAATGAAAAATAATTTAGGATATAGGATTTTAAAATTAATATATTTTATTAATAAAATGGTAAAAAATTTCACAACTTTCATTTTTCACTATATTTAAATATAGAAATACAATTAAAAAAATATTTAAACTAATTCATATTATTTATTATTTTTCTTATAAATTTCATTTTTCACTATATTCAAATATAGAAATGACATTTGAAAAAATATTTAAACTATTATTTATTATTTTTATTATTTTTTTTATAGATTTTGTTAGTCTTAAAAGATATATATTAATATCACTTGAAAATTAGAAAGTGTAAAAATTACATTTGAAAAATATTTAAACTAATTCATATTATTTGTTTTATAGATTTTATTAGTCTTATAAGGTAAACAACACCATCATTACTACCAATATAAAAAAATTATCACTTGAAAATTAGAAAAAATAAAAGATACATGTGATAAATTTGAAATATACAGATTTTTTATAAATCCACAACTTCCCCTTGCATGTAAATATTTCACATGTTAATACAATATATATAATATTTATATTAGATATTTCTCTCACAAAGATTTTTACGACTCACGAGTATCCAGAGGGGGGTAGGGTATGTATACCTCTGTAGACTTTAGCAGTTAAATCGCTACACAGATGTGGTCCCTTGTTCCATAAACAACAGGTCTCATACACCAATTTGGTGTTTGGCTTGGTTGTGACCTTAAAATTAGATTATTATTATTATTATCATCTTATGGGTCTATAAGACATTTTGAATGTCTTTAAAATCCCTAATGGATTGACAAATTAGTCCTAGTACATCCCTGCATATAAACACATTTCCACGGCGACGACATGCATGGGGGAGACAATTAGTCATCCCAGAGGACATATCATTATAAAATATGCTTGGGGTCTTGGTACTATGACCAACAATGAAGCAAAAGCCTTCGCTCTCTATGAAGGTGCCATGCATGCTCTATTAAAAGGAATTCAAAGAATAATAATTTGTGGCGACTCTATGATCCTAATAAGGGACATTATCAAACAAAATAGAGTAGGGAGCAATAGATACATAAGTGTTCTCATGCGGATCTAAGCCCTTCTTTTCCAATTCAAAAGATACACTATGTTTCACATCAAGAGGGAGCTAAACATGGATGCAGATCAACTAGCTAAGGAAGGATCAAACTTAAGGAAAGGAGAAATGAAGCTAAATGGGGAACCGAAACCCTGTCCCATCCCATAAATTCTTTAATGATGATTGAAATTAAATATGGCATTAGGTGGCCTTAGATCAATAAATGTGCCAATATCCAAGGACGACGACGCTATTTCTCAATTCAATCCAATGCGTGCGAGTATGGTTCATTCTTCGACGTGATGGACAAGTTTTATGTTTTCATTTGGCTTTGCAATCTCAGTCAGATCTTGGATGAAGACATCACATTTCATTCAGTGCACAAGCAACGGGTCCATATTCACAGGTAAACATCCAACTCTGTTATGGCAACAATTTTATATATTGCGGTCATTTTGGTTTGTTATACAGAGGAAAATCTATTGCAAATAGTTTTGGTATCCAATCTCCCCCTGGCATTTGGAATCGATTCATGAGAACCCTCAAGGAAACTTTGGGGCTTGTCTCACCTTGGCTCAACAGACCCATTGGACCAAATTATCCCCTCAAGTAGATACAAGTTGATATTGTTTCTTCCGCTTGGACTTTACATGTGCCTACTTTTCTGGAGTACGGGCTTACTTTGGAACACCACACTGGGAACTCCAAGAAACCTATCTGGCATTACACTCTTTGGCTCAACAAAACCATTAGAATTATAAATCCACTCACCCAATCTTTTCCCAACATCATCCCCTATGTCCCTTACTGGTGCTTTTCTTCCCCATCCACAATTTTCAATTGGCCCACCTCGACATTCTGGGATTTGGGAATTAGTTTGTTAGTGGGCATATCTTGGAAAAATACATAATTCTTCCTATAACTACTATTAGATTCAATACCAAGGCACTAACTACTTCAGACCAAGGCTGCATTACCAGGAAGAGTGGGAAATCCCCACCAAACAAAGGTATTTTTTGGGTTATCATCATCAGGTGGCATGCCCCTAAATGGTCTAGATCAAAGGCTCTTTTGACCACAATGGATCCATCTTTGTATGAAATCAAAAGAATCCTAAGAAGGTATGAGTATATGATAGAGGGAAGTGGATTGAGTTACACCCAAGTTGACAACGAGGTGAATCAAGTAGACAACAAGGTGAATCAAGTAGACAACAAGGTGAATGGGCATGAACAAATAATTTTTGCATTGTTTCATCAAGTGGAATACTTAGAGAAAGAACAACATGAGATAGACGAACTAAAGCAATCTATAGCTACACTCATGCAGTGAGTGGAGGCTTTGGAATGAAAATGCCACCAACTGAGAGTCGATGCTTTGCCACAACATTCAAATACATGTTCCAATTCATATCAGATGGTAGAATTACCATCAGAAGGACAAGCTGAGACTACGGGAGATAGAGACATTGCACCTATGGAGATCAAAGACCAAGAACCGAATCATGGTGAAATAAAGGCAACACCAAATAATGAATCTGTGGTATAATCATGTATTTTCACTGCATTTTGATTTTAGGACAATTTATAAAAGTTTACAATAGTCGTATTGTTTGAATGTATGAGAATATAATTATTGTTTTTAGAATAATTTCATAGCACCATACTCATTATATACAGAGTTGACTTGTGTAACTATCTACTATGCCATTTTGCGTCGGCTCAACTCTTTATATATATAAAATCCTCTTCAGATTCTTTAAAATAAATAAATAAACACACTTCCACAAATATACACAAATAAATAGATATATAGAAAGGTTCTTACTATAAATAAATCTAAGTCCCATTATCCCTAAGAGCTACATAATTAAGTTCTTAGTTTGTTGTTCGTGGTGTAGAAACTTTGTACTTTTGCAACTCCATCTTGTTAATTCTACTCAAACTCTATCAAATCCTTTTAACTTTTCCTTGAATGGAATAAGTAGGTGACACCATCGAGTTAATAAATATTAAGTTTGGGTCTATTTATATGTCATAGTCTAAATGTTCTATGAAATGACTCTTTTTTGGAGATATTTTTCGGGGACATTTGCCCGAAATCCGGTGAGAAATTGTTAGATCCACAGATTTGAGTGATTATTTATGTTTAATCTGAGTGCCCCAGGGGTTTTTCAGCATGCTGAATCCATTTTTGCATTCATAAATGGATTTAAAAAAACAAAAAATAGTGATTTTGTGGAAATTTATATCGCCAGATTTCAACGAAAAAAAGCCATTTCGTAGAATAGTTAGACAACGCCTTTTTATATTCTCTCAGATCCAATTAAGTTTTTTTGGTTTATGGGTATTTCTTTGATGGTTAAGAAAGGGTGATGATTTTCCCCTTTACTAAGGTTTAAATCCTCTATACACATGTTTTGCATCCCATTTCCCATTTTTCTTATGGGAACAAGTCTTTCAAGCAATCAGGGAGTTATTAAAATATGTTGTAATGCTGTCTAGTAACTGCATTTGATGTACTTAGTGTCGTCATTACGACAATTGTGATATTTAAAGTCATCATTTATAAAGTATTTAGTGCAATTACGATGGTATTTTTAACATTTAAAGTAATTATATCTGGGACATTATGTGACTCCTTATTACTTAATGTAGATGTTTAAGCAACTCCTTGTTATTTAATATGGGCACTTGAGTGACTTGGTAAGTGAGATTTTTCATTATACCACATTATGTGAAATGATCTTCTCACAGTTGAGGCCTATATATATGAGGTCTTAGA
This sequence comes from Picea mariana, assembly GCA_032191745.1. Lineage (NCBI taxonomy): Eukaryota > Viridiplantae > Streptophyta > Pinopsida > Pinales > Pinaceae > Picea > Picea mariana. The sequence goes on from JASDQU010205432.1 coordinate 15,135, forward strand.
GTATTTGGTATAATAAGATTTGTTGATTAATAAAGGAGATGCATTTTTAGTAGTGGTGGTTTCCCCTACATATTATAGAGCTTTTACCACTATAAATTGTGGTGCTCTTATTTCTCGTTCTTTTCCTCTTGATTTGATTTACATTAATGGTGCTCATTCAGAGGATATTAAACAATGTTTAATAAAGTTTGTTCTCTTTTTTGTTTTTCTAACGTGATATTGGATTTATTGGTATGGTTTCCTTGGCTTAATCTTCTGTGATGTTGCAACTTTGGTGTGGTGTCTTTAGAATCCTTTAAGCGGAGATTTGAAGGTATCCAAACAAGCTTATGTTTAAAAATGTGAAACTCATGTCATAGAGCTTCAACAAAGACTAAAAGGTTTGGGCATCATTTTCTATAAAGATTAAAGGGTTTTCACTTCCTTGTGTTGCATAAGCTCCCTGCCATCAATCTTTTTCTTTTTCTTTAGATTTAGAGGTTTTATTTTGCACTAGTAAGAAATTTTGGTGGCTCTCATGGGGATAGAAGAATGCATGTTTGAAATTTCACACAATTTGGACTCGTAGTGTGGTTGAAATTTCCACTTAAAGCCAAATTAAGAAAAGTCATTTTTGAAAACATCGTAGCTTAGATCAAGAAATGAGACCATGATTCGATTCTATGGAAACAAATTGGGGGGGTCCTTATTCTTCATTTTTTAACATTCATTCATTTTAGCCTTGAAATCTCAATCGGAAGTTCCTTATTGTTGGATTACTGAGAGGGGGGATGAATTAGTAATAGAGCAATTTAATTCTTTTAACCAGAGTATGTAAGTGTTATTTATCTTTATGATCAATATACCATTATCATTCAATAAGTGCAGAGTAAATAAACCACGAACAATGAACAATCATACACATACACATGACAAAAATATTTTTACGTGGAAACCGAATGCGGGAGAAAACCACGAAATGCTTTTTCTTATATGTATTTAAGAATTACATTCATTGGAAGCACCAACTTCGTTTATTCTCCAGCTGTAACTGGAAGGAGGCTCTGACCCCATATATTTTTAGGCTACAACCTGAGGAAATCTCCAACTCCCCAATTCTCTGGCTAAAACCAGAAGGAGAATACAACCTCCTATGTTCTCCATCTACAACTAGAAAGTGGCTACAACCACCTATCCTTGCCCTGTCTTGCCACCTTGAAATATAAGTGTCAAATGATGAAACCACTGCCACACTGTCACTGTGAGATATACCACTGTAAACCTGTACCAACCTATACCAACAACTTGCAACCAACCTGTGCCAATGACATGTAACCAACCTGTACCTCTACTTAACATGTACCAATAAAACCCAATAGGTACGTGACCTGTATATGCTGTAACTCGCGTATGTATGCGCCCTATCTATATTACAGTCCGCGTATGTACGCGTCCTATCTATACTACAACCTACATACACCTTCAGTAAGCTAGGGATTTCACCTTTTTTGAAACTTCAAACACTTTGTTGTCTCTGTCACATCAACCTGCAATCTGTCACTGTGTCTTATCTGTAGTTGTGCCATGTGCATACATAATCTTATACATCCCCTAATCAAATGCATCTATGTCTCTCTAGTCATGTGTCATACATGTGTGTATAATCATGAACAAGTATAATAATCCTCACATGAAATAGACATCAAACCCTTACCCATATGCAGCCTCACATCATACAAACAACTTCATAACCACTTTGCAACTAAAACCCTCAACCATGTACCAAGAAATACAAACTATGTCTCAACACTTGAACCAAAAAGATGAACCAATGAATAATACCAACATACCAGTGCTGTATTTATGTAGATCTAGCTCATACCATAAGTGCCATACAACCAACACCCTCTCTAGGGAAAAACCTCAAACTCCCATAACCATATCTCTTGGAGACCACAATATCCAACTACACATAAGAATGTGACGTACCTTTTGAATCTGTAGATAGATATGTTGTACCTGATCACTGTAGACCTTCCTAGAAGCTTGCTTTCAGACTTTGAAAACCTGGCACCCTCAAGAACTCAAGCTTTCATGGTTTTTCCCACATGTACGCGCCATGTTATACTATTAACCCACGTAAGTATGCACCCTTCTCCACTGCAACCCGCATACACCTAAAAAACTAGGGTTTTTTCAGTATTTTTGCAATTCTGAAACTTTCGCTGTCAACCCTTCATGCTACCTCAGACTTGCATAACTTCATAGGTATCAACGAGTACCTACAATAAACCTTACACAACAATATATATTCAATGTGCTCAATAGGTGCTAATAGGAGAGCCTTGCTCTCTTATTTATACTTCCATGTAGCTTCTTCAAGGGGTTACCTTCTAACCAACTTAACCCAACTTCCTTATTTTTAGGGCTAACCACTTCTAACTACTTGTCCAATTATAACCATTTTATCCATAAATAGTAAACTCTCCACTTCTAGTTGCAACTAATTTATTTTTAATTATTTTCTTATTGCAACAATTTAACCCATGATTAACTCATAATTTCACCCATTATGACTAGTCAACTTCTTCTAGGGGTTTCTAGAATAATTTGACTTCTTTGAACTTCTAGGGGATTCTAGATAACTCAAGAGGGTTCTCCAACTTCACAAGGCCATAACTCTCTAACCATGAGGAGTTATGTGACGTTCCACATATCACTGGAAATGACATGACATGTACTATCCATCTAGAATAGTCACCTGCAAATATATTAATCTTCATACCTTTATACATCAAACAATATTAAGTCCCTTAACTATACTGTTAAATCTATCAGACTTGATTCAAGGGTTGATATCAATGACAACCAACCCAATTAATCAACAATATCCCCCTTTGGCATTGATGGCAACACTTTGATGCAACACTGAAGTCATATCGCTCATGCTCCCCCTATGACCATCACTCCCCATGGAAACATTCCTCTACTCTCTCTCACCAAGAATATAACTCTCTATCCATGCATATGATGAATCTCTCCCCCTTTGACATCAATGGAAAAGGTGACTTCTCGTCAGGGTTGCTCCCCCTAACTATACTGTCCTTGGGGCTACTCTCCATGACTGAACTCTTCCTGAAACTGCTCCCCCAAACTGAACTGTCCTCTTTATGGTGCTTCCTCGTGTAAATCTAAGACATATAAGATAAGCATTCAAAATAATTCATTTTGGATTAGAAATTACTCCAAGTCTCTATCGAAGATACTCAAAAGCTTCCCTTGGAAGCAGTTTTGTAAAAATATCTACAACCTGTTCTTTTGTTCCCACATATTCAACTCCGATGTTCCTCTTTGCAATCTTTTCCCATAGAAAGTGATACTTGGTTGGAATGTTCTTTCTATTGGAGTGCATCACTGGATTCTTTGAGATACTGATGGCACTTGTATTATCACATTATATTGGATTGGGCTCATCATACTCAACTTGGATATCTATCAGAGTTTATTTCATCCATAGAACTTATATACACCATGCTACTGCTTCAATATACTCTGCTTCGACTGTAGACAATGATATTGATGATTATTTATTGCTTAGCCAAGATACCAAACACTCACCCAAGTAGAACGTTGCTCCACTTGTGCTTCTCTAGTCATCAATGCAACTTGCCCAATCTGCATCTGTGTAGGCAGTAAGTGATGAATCCTTTCCTTTTGGATACCATAATCCAAACTCTTTTGTACCCTTAAGATATCTAAATATCCTCTTTACTGCTAGAACATGTGATTCCTTTGGTGCTCCTTGAAATCGTGCCACCTGTCCAACTGCATGCATTTCATTTGGTCTGGATGCTGTCACATAGAGTAAGATGCCAATCATTGACCTGTACTGCCTTTGATCTATAGACTTTGAATCACCATCTTTATTTAACTTGAAAC
>JASDQU010205433.1:0-28785 GCA_032191745.1 Picea mariana
GGAGAGTCCAACTATATGAATTGGGTTATCTTGTTGGTAAGTTTACACGGATTTGAGGTTTCCTCCTTGGTGTTTGTGTTTGGAAATTCTACACTGTCCAAAACAAGTAATGAGACTTAGGAGGTTAACAAGTAATGAGACTTCGTTACGAATCAAAGGTTAAAGTGTGTAGTTTTTTTAAGCAAAGCATTATTTATATACATGGAAACTCTCATGAAAAATGGGATTATATGAGTGAAAAAGAGTTATAGTGGTGGGTGCAAATGTTGAATTTTAATTCTAATATTAATAATTATAAATAAATTTTGAATTTATAATTAGATTTAGTGTTAATTTAAATAGAGAGAATGGTTATCCAATAGTTATCTTCATCCAACAGATTTAAATATTTCTTGTGATCTAGATTTTGTTATCTTTTGCATCTAGATTTAAATATTTATTAAGATTTATTATCCTCTCCATTCAATCCAAATTTAAGCATAAATATTTTTTTATGGTTCAAATTTATTTTAAATATTTCTTGTTTGTTATCCTCTTCATCTAATTTCATTTAAATATTTCCATTTAAATATTTCTTATGATCCACATTTAAATATTTTTTATGATTTGTTATCCTCTCCCTCCAATCCAAATTTAGACAAAAAAATTTAAATATTTCTTATGATCTACATTTAAATATTTTTTATGATTTGTTATCTTCTCCCTCCAATCCAAATTTAGACAAAAAAATATTTCTTATAATCTAGATTTAAATATTTCTTATTTGTTATCTTCTCCATCCAATCCAAATTTAGTTAGTAAATCTTCATAAAACTCTTAATAAAACCAAATCTTCATAAAAACTCTGAGTAAAAGCAATTTAAATATTTTTTATGATTTGTTATCCTCTCCCTCCAATCCAAATTTAGACAAAAAAATATTTCTTATAATCTAGATTTAAATATTTCTTATTTGTTATCTTCTCCATCCAATCCAAATTTAGTTAGTAAATCTTCATAAAACTCTTAATAAAACCAAATCTTCATAAAAACTCTGAGTAAAAGCAATCCAAATTTAGTTAGTAAATCTTCATAAAACTCTTAATAAAACCAAATCTTCATAAAAACTCTGAGTAAAAGCAATGGAGAGCAATATACAGCCTGCTGGTTGGATTATAAGCCATCGGATCTGGAAGCAGTTCAGATCCAATGACTTACCAATGGCAAGCAATATCCAACCTTCTGGTTGGATTATAAACCATCGATTCAGATCCAACAGCTTACCAATCAGATCCGATGGCTTACCAATGGCAAGCAATATCCAACCTTCTGGTTGGATTATAAACCATCGATTCAGATCCAACGGCTTACCAATGGCTTACCAATGGCGAGCAATATCCAACCTGCTGGTTGGATTATAAGCCATCGGATCTGAAAGCAGTAGATCCGACTGGTTATAATCGGCCTCCGATGGATATTGTTCGCCAAAACGAATTATCGATTATGTGACACATTAAGTCAATTTTTTTTATTACACGTGTGACGCAACTCGTTTTAACAGATTTAAGTCGATTTTGACACCCAATTACAAATATTAAGTCAACTATGACACAGAAGTACAGAACCTCATTTTAACATATTAAGTCAATTATGACAGAAGTGTGACAACCTCATTTTAACATATTAAGTCAATTATGACACAGAAGTGTGACAGGGAAAACTTGACATACAAAGTCAATTATGACACAGGAGAAGTGTGATGGGAAAAGGTAAAACATTGGTAATCAAAATGAAAATGAAGGAAAAGAACCTCAGCGGTACTCAAAATGAAAATGAAAACACCGATAGGGAAAGAACTCAACTGCGATAGGGAAAGAATTGGTCATCAAAATGAAAATGAAAACCCCTCGAGTGTTACATAAAATTACATAACTGTGACAGGGAAAGAACTGAGGTGTTAAATAAAATTACATATGTGTGACAGGGAAAGAAGTTATATAAAATTACAGAACAGAACTGTGACAGGGAAAGAGTTGAGGTGTTACATAAAGTTGCATACGTGTGACAGGGAAAGAATTGGTATTCAAAATGAAAATGAAATCAGATGTTACAGAAATGTGACTGTAATAATTAAACTGTGGCAGGGAAAGAATTGAGGTGTTCTGACAGGGAAAGAATTGAGGTGTTGCATAAAATTACATATGTGTGACGGGGAAAAAGTTGGTATTCAAATTTCAAAATGAAAATGAAATCAGATGTTACAGAAATGTGACTGAAATAAATAATTGATTAGTCCAAATGAAAATGAAAACCAGTACCATGTATTTTATTAATTTGTAAGTATTTCTTAAACTTAGAAAGAGAGACTTTCAAACACCAAATTGTATTTTGACTAATAATTTTTATAATTAAAGAATAAGTTTTCTTTTTATCAAGGAAGAATGTGAGATTAAGTTTAAACAACAAACTTAAGGTACCCTACAAAATGACCACTGAAAGCATGTAACTGAATTTTTTCCCCTCCATTCATGCGCATGAGTTTATCTGTTTATTAAGGGTTTTTTTATATGTAATCTGCTATAAAATATAGACCTATATAATCTCAAGTGGTTTTCAAAGGTGGATAATGTTGTCATCACAAAATACTTTCATTCAAAGGTTGGTGTATATATTGTTTGTTAGTATGTGAAAGATATATAGATCTTGGCACAATAGTTGCCTGTTTTAAGGTTTTGATAACAATCTATTTTGTAGTAGTTTACTTTTAAGATCCATACTGTGATTGCTATAGAATTTTTGAAAGCTAGTTTTTTAGGCTTCCTTGCTGATAAGTAGTGAATGAGGGATAAGGTTGACTGAGAACTTGGAATCCAACAAAATTAGCTGCATTTAGGCAAAAATAGGCAAAAATTTATAAGCAGACTTTCATGACATTTTGATACAATTGCCCTGTACAGTTTAAAATCAACTCCTTTGCAAGGAGCAATGGAAAATCAAACTTGTAATTATCGCCATGCAAGTCCTAATCTTGGGATTGCCATGTCTAGCAGCAAAATTCTGCTCTGTGAGCAGAAGCGGCGTGCTTCCAAATTGGATGTCTAGTCACTTACTTTCAAAAACCTCTTTTCTGGGGTAAGTGGCATAGAGATCATCCTTCAGAGAAATATTTTTTCGCATAGATCCAACATTTTCTTTCTCTAACCTTGACCTTTTCATTCCAGGGCTGATGGCCTTTTCATTCCAGGGCAGATGCATCTTGATTTGCAGATGGAGATGGATTGACAACTATGTGCCTTTCAGGATGTGAAAGGTCTATACGACCTGAATGCTGCACAAACTCTGCAGGTGACAAGAATGTGCCATGGCACACACAAACTATACTAACCTCATCTCTGCTATAGCTGTACAAGAATCCACTGATTGTTTTCCCATTTGGGCTTGGTCCAGTGGTTGAAACACATGGCATTTTGGGCAATGAGGATTGAGTTAGAGGCCTTTTATCTTCGGAAATTTTAGGATCGCTGGTTTTGTCTGTTGTGGCATTTGAAGCAGATACTTGTTGTGAGGACTTGGTGGAAGACGAGGCTTCTGTGAGTTGTCTTTCATGTGTGGCTGTTGTGGTTGAAGTTGCCAGTGCAGATTGAGCTGTAACAGAAGGCGCCTTCTCAAGAGCGGCCTCAGTGGATTTAGGTGGCTCTAATTGACTAGAAGCACTCAATTCTGAGGAGCCCACAGTTTGTTCCTGTGTATTGCTTAGAGAAGAAACCCTATGCAAAGGTTTCGAGGCAGACGATGTACTGGATTGACTCTTAGTATCGTTGCTACTAGTCCCTGTGAAAAAAAAAAGAAAAATCATCAGCCCAAATGCTGATTGCCAAGCAGAAATCAAAACAAATTTTTCCTCTAACTATATCAATCAAACCAGTAGCCCACTATTTCAATCAAATCAGTAGCCCAAAGTATTTCATAGAATATCAACGGTGACAATTTAATTGCTAGAAATGAAACGAGTAGCCCAAAGTATTTCATAGAATATCAACTGTGACAATTTAGTTGCTAGAAATGTATGTTACTTCATAAGGGTGCCATTGTTTTAATGGCTAAATGCAAACAATTTAAAGTGGATCTCCCAGTTTTTGGAACGTGTCATATTCTACTGGACATCCAAATCAGGGTTCAATACCAGCAAACAAATCTCTGAATAAGGTTCTGGAATGGGTCCAAAAAGAAAAGAAGAGCAAATGTAGCATTTCTGAAAGTAAAACAACCCTTGGTATTAGGAACAAGGCCATCAAATTCAAAGCAGGACGATCTAATATCATCTAATTGAGCACTTGCAGCATTAGTTTTTCTCTAGAGCTGTGCTTCACTACAATCGCAACTACGTCTCTCTGCCTACTGTATGCAATAATATGCAAGTGTATTCCAAACTGACGTACTAGAAAAAACATACACTACAAATGAGACTCCTAAGCAAAGTCATACAAGGTTTCATTCAGTAAGTAGTTTTAACTATATATTATGGGAAAGATAACCAGACAAACAAGTTTTCATCAGATTCCAATGACTCCGCAATATCAAAAGAACAGTTTGGGAAAAAACAGAAACTGATTTCTGGAATATTAAAGCTATTCATCATTTCATGATTACTCAAAACCAGTGTTGCAAAAGTCAGCATTGGCAAAAAAATCCGTGGGGGTCATCAACTTAGGCAATTGGCAAAATCAGGAAAAATTTGGCAAAACTTCACAAGCATAAACTGAGACCTGAAAAACTCAGTGAGCTTGGCAACGTGAAAAAATCGGAAAAATGGAAAAAAGGAGACTTTTGCAACACTGCTCAAAACCCTTCTCATGTCACTAGTACTATGAGACTACAACAGAGAATTACAATATAAATTTGCCTAAATTCGGGAAACTTCCAGCAAGTGGATTCCAGTGAACAAGATCAATTCATAAAAACAATGAATGCCTATTTTCTTTACCTGCCATGCAAATCACGATGCCAGTGAACCTCGAAGAAAAATCTAAACACAAATGACTTCTTCCTCAAATTAAAGCATCTATCTAATCCAACAAGAGAAATAACAAAGAAAAATAGCGAAGACAAACAATCTTCTGAGCATTTTGCATCTCATAGATGATCCCAGCACACACCCATATACAATTATTGTACAGAACAAGCTAGAGAATTAAGGGGAATACAGAAATTGGTGAACAAAGGGACGCACCCCAAAAATAAATAAATTTTAATTTATATAACAATGTCTCCTGGTGGCCAAAAATGACCAATGAGAAATGGGATTAGAAAAAGGTCCATGAATTAGAGTATGGAAATGAGGATGAATAGTGCACCGCTGAGAAAGTAAAACACGAGAGAAGTAGAAGCATTAACACTCGAGAAAGACAAAGGAAAGAGGAAGACTGGCTAAGATTATGAGAAAGGGAAAACAATAACCACCGAGCAGTTCAGCATTAATTGTTATATATACTGGGAAATACACTATTAATTGTTATATATCCTGGGAAATACACTACCTGAGCGTGTATTTGCCAGGATATATTTCAATTAATGCTGCTCTGCTTGGTAACTATGAAAATGACCCTGAAAAGAAGCCATCTAATCCGTCTAATCTTGTTAGAARCTTCCCTCAGGTGTCCGATTATGCCCGATTACGGTGATACAGGAAGTTAGATTTCTCATCAACTTAGAGTTTCGATTGAATTTTCAACGATCTGGGTCAATTCGGAATCAAATTGTTTTGATTGAATTTTCGACGATCTGKGTCAATTCAGAATTGGGAAAGGTAGGCAAATCATTTCACGATGCATGATGCAAGGAAATTGGAGCATGGTGGAACACTGTTTATGTCTGAAATTCTGCCATATTCTTATCCGATTTATGGCTGAAAAGGGAGCCCTTTTGCTACAAGATTAGCAATGTCAATCCTYCATTAATCCKTCCTTACAAGCGGGTGGGAGAAAACGATATTTGAAGTCGTAGATACTAGTATAAGACGCAAAACGAAACGAAGAGGATATTTTAAAGTCATAGATACTAGTATAAGCCGCAAAACATTTATTATGGACTGTTCATTATCCAAAACCACACATCCCGGAGAGCGGGGGGAGGCCACACAACAACACACAGCACAACACATCCCAGATCAACCAAACATACAGCTCAACACATCCCAGATCAACCAACCAGTATGTTAGTAAGACGGGCATTAATTCTGTAGTAACCGCCAAGACGGGTGATAACGTTCATGCTCGAGAGGTATTGATGGATTTGATGAATTTGAGAAGTTAGTTTTAATTCAAAACACAAAGTACACTGACTAGATTTCAACCACTTATGAAAGTCAGGGACGCGGGTCTTTCAGGATCAACTGCTTAAGGGATTGACCTTTCAGTCAGGTTTTCTGTCTTTCATCGACAGCTGAAAGAAACTGCCCCCACGCAAAACAATATAACAATCAAGATCAAGACTCTGAAACTATTTGAAATAGCAGATGCAGTTCAGTGCAAATATACAATACCTTGAGAAGACCCGCTTTCATAGTCCGAGACTGCCGATGAGCTCCTGCCTGAAGATGCCCCTGAAGCATGGGAAGATTGCACGGGTCCCGTCAACGGCCGGGCTTGGGAGTCTGCAACCCAACTCGGCGGCGTTGTTCCAGAAACAGGCATTTGAAAAAGAGGAAATGGGCGAGTAACCACAGGTTGGAGAACATTAGAAGACAATGGGGGGATAATACTAGCACCCTTGGAAGTTTCAGGGCCTGTTGAAGGTGCCCAATACGGCATCATGTATGGGAAAGGGAAGCCCATAGGCAATGGCATAGGCTGAGGACTGCCAGCAAGTAGTGGAAAAGGATACGGCATCGGTAGAATAGGGAATGATGGGTGTGAAGTGGAAGAGATTTCATTGCTGGTAGGAGGCTCCACGCAATTGGAACTCGAGACCATGACCTCAATCTCGTTAGATGTTCTGGAGCTTTTGTCTTCAATACAGGAGATACCCCCATGATCACATACCTTGTCTCTTTTATCAGATCTAGGCTGATTCTGATTCTGATTCTGATGGCATTGATTCTCCTTAGCAGCCCTGTCTTTCTCCCTGTGAGAAGACATTTGGGTCTCGAGGACCCTCTTGTCTTCCTCTCTAGGACCAAAGCCTCTAATGGGAAATGGGACGCAGGAAGGAGGCACGTGAACAAACCCATTACGCATCTTGTTGGGGTGATGAATCGAAGACCTGACCACTCCTTCCTTCTTGGCCCTCTGCAGCTGTTTCTCTTCTCTTTTCTTCCTGGCCTTCTGTCTTCTCAAGGCATGTAATTCTCTTTTCTTCTGATGTTCCAGCATCTCCTGTTTTTGATTGTGTACTACTCCCTCCTCCACCATTAGATCTTGATTTTTCATCTCAAGCCCAAAATTAAAAGAACCATCATCGTTTCTCTGCAATCCAAAATTTTCAGCACCATTCTCGCTATTCTTCTTCTTCATATCAGGATCCCCACAGGGAATTTCCTTCTCCTTCTTTGCCTTATTGCCATGGAATCCTCTTCCTAACGACAAACCCAAGTTCAATTCCATATCTTCATCAATTTTCTCAACCTGATCATGTTCACAACCCCTCACCATCATCATCCTCTGCAACAAGTCACTGGAGAAAGCAATCGACGTCCTTGCAAAACCGTCCCGCTGATCAGAATCCGTCGTCTGAGCCATCCATTCATGCCCACATTGTCCTCTAATTAGATCCAACTCAGAAAAATTCAAATTCTCCGATCATAAACAAAAAAACAGAACATTCAAAAGCTTTGATTCACTGCATAAAGCTACCAGCTTCAATTGATTGAGCTCTCCAAACAAAATCAACGAAAAACTCACAATCAAACTATGAAAATTCAGGCTTAAATGGAAAAAAAATACAGCAATTCAGGCTCAAAATGAATGCCTTACAAGCAGAAGCAGAAGACGAAGACGAAACGTGAAGACTGAGAGCGAGTAATATAGGAAGAACTGCACATCCCAGAGAGGGACACGAGGCTACAAGCAAAAACTAATTCCAGCACCTCAATTATCCCATCACCACGCCTTCCTCCTCTGCCACCTAAACCATTTCACCCGCTAATCCCATCCTTAACCCCCACTCCACATTTAGAAACCGCCTATAATTAGCGGCGTCACGTCCCGTCCACCTCTATAGTTAGCGGCGAGGGGACGGGAGAGAGAAAAGTCAAAGAAGATCTGACGGGAGTTTGCATGCCATCTTTCACCTTGAGCGCCACGTGTTCACGATTCCCAGCTCCAACAAAATTGTCCCGACACTCCCGACACGTGTCCGTGCACCTCGCGTCCACGGCTCAAGGGAGTCACTGCCGTCCGCCCGGGCACGTGTCGTCTAACGGTTTTTAATATTTTTTCCTTGTTTTTTTGCTGTTGAGGAAGTTTCTTAAATTCAGTTCTACTCGAAATAGAAAAAATCCGCCACGTAAGCCCTGTCAGCCACTCCACGTGGCGGAAAATCCGGGCCCAACCAGTTTCGTGTGGTCACGAGCGTACTGCCAGTGGCCCGCCTCCGCCTGCAAAGTGGTGCCGGAGGGGCCGAGACCCTTAACCCCACGTGTCCACGGCCCTCCGTGGCGCTCACGGTTCGCCACGTGTTGATTCTCCCTACGCCTGACAGATCAGAAGGGACAAGGCGCCGCAAGGCAATCCACGTGTCCCTAAGTTGCGGCAGCTGGACAGCTGTAACTGGTAGTTGCGAATTTAGAAAATTCTTTTTTATTTTATTTCTGCGCTCCCGACAAAAGAATATCAGTATATATAATTATTGTACGGCCCTCATGTAGAGAGAGAAAGACTGACTACTTGTGTAGTTTTTCGATTGGCAAAGTGGATGACAGCGACAAACTCAATGCAAAGACCCCCGCGGTCTTATCACCGAGGGATGCTGACAGCGACATGACATGCCATGCCATGCCCAAGGGAAAACAATGTGCGTCGGCAATCGTTTTCAATTTCCCTTGCCACACCACAATGTCTTGAGATCTAGTCAACTATCTTTAATATGGACGAGGATAGTGGTATGAAAGGGATTGTTCGGTTTGGTTTTTATGCGCTTTACAACATTAATGTTATATATACTAGCCCAGCTACTTAACTCGTGGTTGATGAATGTCGAGAGGCGTTTGACATTTTTTCGTCTATCATCTTGTTGTCGTTTCTCATTTTATAGTCTGTTATAGCTTATATATGGTAAGCAAGTTATTTAGGCTAATGAATAATTTGTGTTAATTAAGTGTTATAACTAGCACAGTCGCTAACTCGTGGTTGGTGAACACCGAAAGGCGGCTGGCTGTTAAACTTTCGATTGGCGACCGCTGGTGATGCCAGCACAAAAATGCGGCCACCTTAATACCTTAATATTTTTTAATCAGGTAAACGTGGCAATAAGTTAGTGAACACAGTGATTTTTAAACACGATTAGGTAAATGTAAAAAAGTAAACATATAAACATATGTCTTTATAACAACTCGGAAGTTAATGGATGAAATCATAGCCATTCATTTATTGTGACGACTAAGAATATTCTAGGCATATTTAATCTCATCCATAGAAAACGTATTAAGAACTAAAAACCTATTAAATGTGCCCATTGTCAATAGGTGTATGCCTTTCAGCGTAATGATTAACGAACGTAAAATGATATACGTAAGGGTTATTTGTATTAATCTTGACCTTTAATTTGTGGACACGACTAAGAATATTAATCTATCGTTAAATCTCACACCCACATTACATATTTTTAATTAAAACTTTGATTAGTGTGGAAATTTTCAATAGATATATGCCTCTTGGCATAATTAGAATATATATGATCAAATATGAAATGTTTTAGATTTTATAATATATATCTCAATATATATTGCATTTTATTGTTATATTGTTTTTCTGTGATTTCTAGATTTATACAATGATCATTTTACAAGATAACACTCTTGCATATAGACATGGTCAAAGTTTCATTCTTGATAGTTGATAACTATTTTGTCATCATAGTCTCATGTTAAGGTCAAAATTATGTGGTCATATGGATTAAAGATTCACACTCATCTACACTTTGTCTGCATAAATTTCATGCAACTTTCAAGATAATACTCTTATGTATAGACATGATCAAAGTTTCATTGTTGATTGTTGATAACTATTTTGCCATCATAATCTCATGTTAAAGTCAAAATTATGTGGTCATATGGATTAAAGATTCACACTCATCTACACTTTGTCTGTATAAATTTCATGCAACTTTTAAGTCATGTTGGATGATATTTATTATCTTCATTCTTAATAGAAATGGTTATAAAAATTATAATCTATTGGGTTGTGGTCCACTTTATGATCATGGGAGTTTCTTTATTTTCTAGGGATTCTAAAATTGTTATAGACTGGTTAAACTCCAAAGGTAAGCTTCAAGTTTTCTCTCTTTTTGGCTAGATGGACAGAACTCGAGAGCTACAACAAAAGTTCAGGCATATTACTCATCATCACACTCCGAGAGAAAACAACAAGCAAGTTGACGCCTTCTTCAAGATTGCTCTTCAGAAGCAAGCCGGATTACTTTCCTACAATCACTGGCTTGAAAATCATGAGGGCCCTTCCATATGTATAAACTTCTTTTAGTCAATTCTAGTTTTTGGTTCCCACCCAGGGACAATCAGTTTTTGGAATTTTTGTTATTTTGCCGTCATAGTCTCATGTTAAAGTCAAAATTATGTGGTCATATGGATTAAAGATTCACACTCATCTACATTTTGTCTGCATAAATTTCATGCAACTTTAAATCATGTTCGATGATATTTATTATCTTCATTCCTAATAACAATGGTTATAAAAATTCTAATCTATTGGGTTGTGGTCTACTTTATGATCATGGGAGTCTCTTTATTTTCTGGGGACTCTAAAATTGTTATAGACTGGTTAAACTCTAAAGGTAAGCTTCAGGTTTCCTCTCTTTTTGGCTAGATGGACAGAACTCGAGAGCTACAACAAAAGTTCAGGCATATTACTCATCATCACACTCTGAGAGAAAACAACAAGCAAGTTGACGCCTTCTCCAAGATTGCTCTTCAGAAGCAAGTCGGATTACTTTCCTACAATCACTGGCTTGAAAATCATGAGGGTCCTTCCATCTGTATAAACTTTTTTTAGTCAATTCTAGTTTTTGGTTCCCACCCAAGGACAATTAGTTTTTGGAATTTTTGTTATTCTGCCCTCTCCTCTGCATTCTAGCATGAGCAAGGACTGTCGACATTTACAGTCTAGTCCTTCTATCTTGAAGCATTTGTACTGGCTTTGATCATTGGCCTCTTTTTGGGGTCCAGATCACAGCCATACATAGGTGACTATCGATGGAGTAGGGAAACTTTTGTAATCATTGGCCTTGTAAAGAAAATTGTGTTTTCAATATAATCGAGAAATTTTTTATACTGGAAAAAAAAAACAATGGTTATAAAAATTCTAACCTATTGGGTTGTGGTCCACTTTATGATCATGGGAGTCTCTTTATTTTCTTAGATGTGACAAAACCTATTGTTGGGTTTCTATTCTTCCTTCTCTACCATCCAAGTTATTGACCCATGGTTCATGTCTTTCGGGTTTCCAACAAAGCCTCTAAAACTATTGGCCCTCCTGGTAGACCAGAAGGCAATGCAACACATAGAATGGACCTCGCAGTCTCACCCGAGATAGCTTTAATGGGTAGCTGTAAGACTCATGTGTTTACAGCCTAAGATTGAATGCGAGATATGGGATCTGTATTCTGAACCATTTATTATAACTTGTGATTGCAACCTACTGTTATTCACAACTATGCAATACCCTTCATATCTTATCCCCTCAATATTACAACAACATTTAAACAAACAATGTAATAACTCATTCATTCATTAAGCACAACAAATAACTACTGAAAAGATGATAAAGATATGCATGCATTCATCACATTACACAGATGTTATCATGGTTCACCTCCTCCTGGGATACGTCCACAAAGATTTGGCTCTTGGCTCTTTTATTATGGTAGTTCTGCGTATTCGGCACCGTGCGCTTACAATTCCCCTCATATGGGTAAGATCTATATGAGGCGAACTAGATCGCACCAGGCTCCTCAGCCTGCAATCTAATCCTCAAGATCTACCTTCCCTCATCTCCTCTAGCACAACCGCTTACAAAATAGTACATAACAACATTACAATTCGCATTGACTCGTACATATCTATTATGTAACAATAATCTGAACAATGCAAAAAGCCAACCTATGATACCTATGTATCGGAACCCTCTATAATACCTCAGTATCAGTATTTATACATCTTTGGCTCTTCATCCATTACAATACATTACCAAAACCCTAACCCTATCGACGTTAGGTCTTCCTCTCATGTGCGCGTGCTGCTCCTCCTTCCAGTGGTCGCTCTCCTTGTGGACGCTTTCTTGCATGCGCCCGTGCTGTGTTTCCTTCCAGTTGTTACTTTCGTTTATGCACGATTTCTTTCCTCCCAATCATCCTTCTTTCCATGTTGGCCTGCTACCAACAGGCCCCCAACACTGACATGTGGCTCGTCCCGAGCCACCTAATCCTTCTGAGCTTCCTCGATCTCCTTGGTGATCGTCTGGAACTTTTCCTTAAGCTTTGTTGCTTGTGTCAGTGCCTGCGCGGTTTTCTCCTAGATTGTATCCACTACTTGAACTACAACTTCGTCCTTGATCAATCCTGCATATTCTTCCTAGGTCTGTGCTATATGTGTCTTAGCTTCCTCTGCCTATGCGAGGACTTCCGCTACCTGCTCCTATAATGGGTCCATTTGAGACTGACGCTCTTGTTTCTGGGTTTGCGCAAAGACTATCTCTAACTGCAATTTCTTAATCTCCTGCATCCCTTTGACATGTTCTGGGATTGGTATGGTCTTTTGCTTCTGCTTGAACTCTTGGCTCGCTGCATTGATCCTTTCCTCTTCCTTGTCCCACCGTTGGACCTATGGATTCTCCTCCAACCTTGTCCAAAGCTGTGTTGTTTTATCGAACAAGTCAGTTGTTGTGCTAACCTACTGCTCTATCTCCTGTAGTTGCGTTGTTACTTACTGTTTCCTTTTCTCCTTGACTGCTGGTGGAGTGGTTGGTGTGAGTTGTTCTTAGAGATTCTCGATCTCCTTCTGATATTGATCAATTGCATGCACAATCCGATCAATATCTTATGCTGTTGTGATTTCCTCCCTCTGCACGGCCTGTGGAATCTTCTCATAAGTTCCTGCCACTTTCTGCTCCAATCCGTTTCAGCGCTCCCTTTCCTCCTCGGTCTCAGATTTAGCCTTCTCATAGACTATTTTCAGCGTGTCCCACTTCTTTGTTGCATGCTTCAATTCAATTAAGTCTCTGCGTGTGCGAGAATGTACCTCGTGGTTGACGCTTACATGCAACTTGTCTAATGCCCCTGATGGTATCCTTGTCAACACAAGTTGGATTTGGCTTAAGTCTTTCAAAGGTGTCTGCCCCACAATTTCATCCATGCACAACATACTGGGGTTGATATGGAATGTTACGTGTGGCTGCAGTATCCCCTGGACTAACTGTCATTCTTCCTCTTGCACCCTTCCTTCTATCTGCGGTGTTGATGGCGCCCCTGCTGCTGCTTGCTATCTGTACTTCCCCAGATTTCTTGAGGAACTACCCCAATGTTTCCAGCTCCTTTTGGAGTTTGTCCCTATGGTGTCCTGCATGGTCGAAATCCTCGGCTAAACAATCCTAGACCATTCTAGCGATCATTTCCCCATCGTCCTTCGTGATTGTATATTCTGGTGGTGCTCGTTGTGCCTTTGATTTCTTGTGCGCACCTCTTGTCTACATGGCTAGTCTCTTATTTCCCCCTAGTTCATGTGTGTTAGGTTTTGGGGCGGTCTTCTGCGCTCCCTCAGCGTGTTTCTATTTTTCCCTGGTTGGTTCTGTATTCTCCTTCTTCGCCTTTTGGGTCCCTGTCTTGTTTAGCCCTTTGTCTTTCTGTGTTGTCTTGCCTTGGCCCATTCTTGGTCTCTTGGGCACTTGGATTTCCGGAGGCTGCGTTGCTCCCTCCTCTGCCTCTTCCTTTGTTGTTCTTTCTGGAACTTCTCGGTTAATGGTTGGGATCCTCCATTCGTCGGGCCATTCGCTGATGAACATATCGATATCACCCTCTGTGATGCAGTAGCGCATCTATAGCCACTATTTAGTCGGATCCTGCCTTGCAGGGATGATTTTAAGGATGGAAATTTATTTTAAAATGTAGAAACCTTGGTGAATCTTACTAATCCTTCATATGCGAACTATAAATGTTTGGAGATATTTGTGTAAAAATATTCAAATTTATAAGGATTTTATATAGTTTTTATAAAATTTTGGCGATTTTTAAGGTAAAATAATTTTATCCTATAGAATTTGGGCGAATCATTTTTAAAATAGCGAATCTCGTTTTTGGAAAAACCATGGAAAATTAGCCCATGAGCGAAATTTAGCCCCTAAAAGCATCCATGCTGCCTTGCTTGTATCCACATTATTTTTCGTGTGGCCTGGAAGTTGGCGATGTTCGCATATCGCGCGACAGCCTCTGGTGTTATTCTCTACATTTGGTTGATGGCTTCCTTCATGTCGCGTAGGTATGTGTCAAATGTGATCTCATTCTCCCTCTTATGCCTGGCGTTCGGCCCTACTTTCAGCAATAGATAACTCGCTCCTGCAGGCTTTGGTCTGGTACAAAAAACTACATACCATGGTTCTCACCATTGCATGAAGGCTATTAAGGTAATCAACCATGAGTAGTGGAAATCTGTGCCTAGATTATGCACATCCTTGCAGTCCTCTAGGAACAAGTTCAATAAGTATGGCTCCCAGCTCATTGAGGTGCCTTCTTCGCACTGGGCTACAACTACAACAACTCCAGCTGGGACTTCCTCCCTGTGACATTTCCTTAGCGGGTTGCAGGCTAAGATTTTCGCACCCAATTGCGTGGTTGCGTTGTTGATCCGCTTGATAATTATCCCTCTTGTTCCCCTGGAGGTTCCATGCTTATTCTTCATCTCGTTTGCTAGTGCTTTCTCCTTAGTTTTGACATCCAGAAACAATGCGGGATACATACCCTGAATTGGTAACCCTTTTATTTGTGCAATAAGCTCAACAGTTATGGGGACGGGCTTGTCCAGCCATATGTCCCCTCCATGTGTGATTGCTAACAGCTGCTTGACGCATGCTATTTCATTCTGGCCTCTGCCAAAATGTGGTAGGTCCAACAGACCTAAAATTCTTGTTTTCTCCAGCCCAGTTGCCCATTGATACGACCGATCAATCGGTTCTCTGAATGGATTTGTGCCTGTAGTCTGTAAAAAGACCCTCTTTGCAAGTTCTGGGAACTTAGCTTCATCTGCTACGTCATGGTCTAAATATTTGAGCTTCCCGACATGACCCAGTATCTCTCGTCCTACCTGTACTCCAGCTGGTATGTGTGGTAAAACAATTTCTGTTGCAGGTTTCTTGCGGGGTGAACTTGGTATCTGTATCTTGTCTTTCTGCTGCGGTGGCTGGCTTGAAGTTCCAGCAGCTTCCAGTTGTTCCTCTGTAATCCATTCCGACCAAGCCGAGACATCTTCAGCGATCTCACATGTTGGGTGTTCTGAGATGGTCGTTTGAGACTCATCTGGCTCCATTGCTGTTGTCGGATTCAACGTCGTGCCATTAACTTTTGGAGTTTCTTTTGTATTCTCTGGTTGCACCTCCTTTTGGGTTTCTGTTTTCTGGCTCTGAGGCTCCTGCGCCACTACTAGCGTATCGAATTTCATGGCCTCTACTTCGGGTTGTTTAATCTCTTCGAGAATTAGTGTAGGATTCATCGATATCGTCTCCAGGGATGGGATTTCGTCGATATCGATGACCTCCAGCGACTGTTGTTCACCTTATTCCAACGATCCTCGTGACCAAGTTTGAACCTTTGTTGGTCTGGCACTCTGGCTTGCTTCTTCTATCTTCGGTGGTGCCATAGCAGTGGTTGTCAAAATTTTGTTGGGTTTGAATAGCTTATGTGATCTCTGTAGCCTCGCTCTGTGCGTTGTAGCTATTATTTCTCTCTGTCTGTTCTCCTTTCACGAATAGACTAGTTGCTCATGTTCTCGCGTGTTCTATCGGTTTCCCATGAAGCTTATCAAGGACGCTTCCTCCATTATGGGTTTAATGCACCATAACTGTGATTTCAATGCATCTCTGGCGGTTTCGTACCTACCATTACTCTTTCTTTGTCGTCTCCAATTGGCGTGATTAATGTGATGTCCCATCGATCCTTGTCGTCCTTTAATTTGGCCTAGTGTTGTCCAGTCATCCTGATTTTGTTGGCTTTCCTTTTCCTATTTGTTTCCCTTTGTATATAATTGTTGTCCTTGCTTTTGTCGAATTCATGTTTCTAACTTCATGTGGCCTTTCTACCTCTGGCGCACTGCGCTCTCTTTAGTTTTGTTTCATTTTTGTTCCTATGTTTTTTTGTTTTTTTTTACTATGTGGTGGGTGGTCGACTGTCCTTGTACATCTTCAGTCGACTCGCATTGATCATCCCTCTGAGTTCTCTGCCTAATAAATCTATTAATTTTGCAACTCCTCCATCTGTGACAGATTTTACTTCGTATGGTCCTAACCAATGCATTCTGAGCTTTCTCGGGTGCTGAAACGATTTATTGTCATACACCGATACTAGATCTCCTTCCTTGAACATTTTCTTCTTGATGTGTCTATCGTGCCAAGATTTGTCTCTTTCTTTCTACACTTGTTGATATAATCTTGCCAAGATTCGGTGTTCCTCCATTGTCAATAACTGATCCAGTATCTCTTGTACTGTGCCTCGTTTCGTCATCTGTGTGATAGCTGCTATGCACAAGTTGGGTAGTAAAAACTCTAATGGCACTACTGATTCTTGGCCATAAACCAGTTTAAATAGTGTCTGCCTTGTTAACTTTTTGCATGTAGTCATGTATGCCCATAATATTGCTGGTACTTTTAGGTCTCAGTCGTCTCTGTTGATGTTACAAATCTTTGTCAATGCGTTCTCCATAATTTTGTTGAAGGCTTCCACTGTGCCATTTGCCTTTGGATGATACGGTGTGCTCTTCTGGTGGTGGGCTTCAAATTCTTCAGTCATCGCACGGATGGTGTTGTTTATGAAGTGGGTGCCTTGGTCGCTCATTAAAACTCTTGGGCACCCAAATCAAGTAATTACTTGTTCAAAGAAAAAGTGCGTTGTTTTTGCATTGCAATCTTTTACTGGTGCGACTTCTTCCCCTCTTGTTAAATATTTCGTCGCAGTGATAATGTATCTAGCCCCTGTTATTTTTGTCGGTGGGTTGATTGGTCCCACAAAGTCTATTTCCCACTTGTCAAATGCCTGTAATGTTACTTGTGTTCGTAATGGAATCTTGTCCCTTCTGTTGGGTTTGCCCACCCTTTGACAGACATTGCATCTTTGACAATACTCCCTCAAGTCTCTGTGAATCGTTGGCCACCATAATCTTGCGTGTAATACCTTCTGCGCAGTAGCTTTACCTACATAATGCCCTCCTGTTATTCCCTTGTGGGATTCTGTTAAGACTTGTGGTATTTCATTCTCTAACATGTATCTTTGCAAGATGTTATCTGCGCCCATTTTATATAAATGTCCTGCAATCAGTTGATAGTCGATAGCGCGGACTACTAGGTTTTTCTTTTGTGCGGTGCTATATTCTTGTGGCGCAGTTGCTGTACTCAAGTACTGAATGAGATCTGTGAAGTATTCATCAGCAATCTATACTAAGAATAATTGTGCATCTGGAAAGTTGTCTTCTAAATTTGTAGGTTCTTCTCCATTTGTGACCCTCAACAGGTGGTCAGGTCCTGCATTCAATTTCCCTTGTTTAACTATTACTTCAAAGTCGAATTCTTGGAATAGTAGTAACCATCGACAGATTCTCCCCCCCAACAATGGATTGTTGACTAGGTATTTCAGGGATGAGTGATCTGTGAACATTTTAAAGTGCTTCCCCAATAAGTAATGTCTGAATTTCTGCAGTGCATAGACCATGGCTAGGCCTTCTCTTTCTGTCGTGTTATAGTTCTGTTATGAGTTTGATAACTTTCTAGTTGAAAATGATATCAGGTCATCCAAGTCTCTCGCTCTTGGCTATGCTAAGATAGCTCCAAGTGCTATGGTTAATGCATCTACATGCACATGGAATGTCTTTTCCCAGTCTGGAAATACCAATATCGATGCGGTAACCATTTTTTCCTTCAAGGTATCCAGGCTGTGTTGACACTCGTCATTCCACTGAAACTGTGTATCCTTCCTTAACAGCTTTTCCATCGGTGTTGTGATCTGTGCATATCCTTTGATGAATTTCCTGTAGTATCCAGTGTGTCCTAACGTCGCTTTTAGTTGATGGATTGTTTTCGGTGTTGGTAAATTAACAATGACTGTGATCTTTGTCGGATCTACTAATAAACCTTGTTTTCATACTATGTGGTCCAATAGTATCCCAAACGGTGTTCCAAATATGCATTTATTGATGTTCAGTGATATTTGGCACTGTCTTCATCTTTCTAACATCAGCCGTAAAACTTCCACATGGTTTTTCAACAAGCTATAGACTGTCCAATCATACAGGTATACTTCAAGAAACTGATGGATGAAATACCTAAATGTTACGATGACCACCCTGGAGAATATTGTTGGTGAGTTCTTCAGCCCAAACGACATGACTGTGTATTGATAAGATCCACATTATGTCGCAAAGGTGGTCTTTTATATGTCCTCATGTGTTATCTTAATCTGGTGGTAGCCCGAGAATCCATCAGTGAATGAGTAAGCTTCATGCCCTCCTACATTCTCTAACACTTCATCTGTGAATGGTGTAGGGAATGGGTTGTGTAGGCATGCTTCGTTCAACTTCCTTAAGTCGACGCATATCATGATCCCTCCTTGTTTCTTGTCCTGTACTACCATTGGACTTATCCATGTTGACTCCTCAACTAGTTCTATGATGTCGGCTTCGAGCATCCTGTCGATCTCAGCTTTGACTTTCTATTTATATACGGGGTTCAGACTATATGGTCGTTGTCTAATAGGTCTTGCTTCAGGTCTGAGTGGTATCTTCATTTCGCCTAACTCTTCGGCTATCCCCTTCATCTCTGTAAATGTTGTAGGAAACAAGTTGATGTATTTGCGCAACAGCTCTGTGATGCTTTCTATTGTTTGTTCATCCCAGTAGTCTCCAATGCTAGCCATTTTGGGATGCTCAGTTGTCCCGATGTTAACTTTCTTTACCTTGATTGGCACGAAAATGACTTATGATTCTATGGGTGGTCCTTCCACATCTCTTTCGCCTTCTACTTCTTTGATCTGAATATTGCGTAGATCATCTTCATCAGGTGCTTCTTCTTGTACGTGGTAACAAGACAACAATTCCTTGACTGTTTGTTTATTCTATTGTTGTTATTATGTGATAAGTTATATTTCTGGTTCTTTGATGAATATGACTCCTCTGATCCATTTAAGGGTTGCATCTATGTTGGGGTTCTCATGCTCGAATGAGAAAGTGACTGTGAAATTATGTTGCAATGTCATCCATGTCATTGTTCCTTTGCACAATTCCTGGTCTGTATACCAATTCATTGGTATGCCCTCTTGAGTATGTATGAAGTGATGAGGCCATTCCTCTGGTGGTGTCATTTTCCAAAGCGTTCTACACACCTCCAAGTGTTCTGTTGGTGCTCTGTGTCCTTCATATTTTTGTTGTTTGTTGTTTTTTTGTTCTGTGTTGAAGCTTATGTGCAGTAACAGCTTACATTGGTACCAATATGTTATTGTCTCTTTGTGTGCGCCCCACCATCTTGTCAGTGTGGTCTTTAGTGCTAAGTCAAGTGTTAATAGTCTCTGGTTCTCTAACACTACGTCTTCGTACTGTGTCAAGATTGTTTCCAAATCATTTATTCTGTGGAAACTGGGTGGTTCCTTGATTTATGTGCCTATCCATCTTACTGCGCGGTCTATTCTCGCACGTCTTCTTGTGGAGACTTTGTGTAGCCTTTGTTTCTAGTTCTCTAAACCGGTGTCTGAGTCTTTTGCACATGAAGTAATGCTCCGCCAACTAAGTACCACGTCTGTAGTTGGGTTTACATAATCCTCATCATGCACAGTTGTTCTGTACAACTGACTGATTTCCTCTAAGTCTAGGCAAGTAGATTCTACAAACCTCTCCCCTTCTGATGGGTCTAATGGCGCGATGATCATGTATTCTCCAAACTAAAATGTCATTTTCCTAGTCTTCAAATTGATTATGGCCTGGTTGTCAAACGCCCAATCCAGACCAAGTAATGTTGGGTAAGGTGTTGTACCATCTACTATTTCAATGACTTCAAAATATTCTTTAGTGCACACTCCATCAAGATCCACTATCACTCCTTTCAGTCTACCTATTGGTAGGACTCTATGATGGTTTGTTAATTTCAATTGAACAGGTGAGTAGCCTAATGTTGGCTCTCCCATGCATTGCCATGTCTTCTTTGGTAATACATTCACTTCGGATCCTATATCCAATATAATGTCTCCCATATTGAAATCCTCAATGTTAGGATTCAGTCTAAATTCCCTACGTGTTCTTCTTTTTCTGTGTAGGTGATTAATTGTTTTAGGTTCTAGCTTCTCTTCTGTCTCGCTGCTACACTTTTCTAGGATATTTTGCAATATTTTCACATATGATGGATCACTTAATAATTTTACACATGATTGTAAAAAGCCTTTGATTGTACTTACTTGTCACGTGGGATACATTTCATTGGTATGATCCAATGATGGAGGCATATCGTATTCTGGTGCTTCCTTGTTATGCTACGTAGTTGAAGTCGACGTTGTGCCCTCCTTCTGAAATTCTTGTCTGGCCTCTTTAAGGATCTCCTTTTCCTTCTGCGCGTCGAATTGATTCCTACGTTTAGTGTTCTTCTTTACCCATTGGTTCTGCATTGGTTCTTGTCGAACTGCGTCAGTGCCTGTTTTAGCTCCTCCATAGGTAACTATGTTGATGTTTCGTCCTTTATCCCTTGCTTCGGATGAAATCCACTGAACATTCTAGTTGTTCTGGTTCCTCTTTTCTTGAATCTTCACTAGTAGTGTTAGACATTCCTCTGTATCGTGGTCCGATGCGCGACAATACATACATGTTGCTGGTGGAAGTGGACATTCCCTTGCATAATCCTGGTTGCTGACAATTATGACATGTGATTGGTCCTCTACCTCGTCTGAAACCTCCTCTGGCTTTTCCTCCTCCTCCATAGCCTGCTCGATCACCTCTTGGCGTGTTATACTAAGGCGCCTGATTATACTGCATGGTATTGTACTGAGGCTATGTTGGGTTGTACTATGGCTATGCATTATTGTATGGTTGTTGTGTAGTATTATACTGTTGTTGCGTAGTGTTGTATGGAGTTGGGACTTGATTGAACTATGGTGTTGCTTTCCTAGTCATCATTTTGGCCTGTACCCTATATGCATCTGATGTCCTTTCTCTCATCAGCTTCATAGTTCTACAATCTTTATCGTCGTGGCCCACTAACTTGAAAAAGGTGCAATATGAGCTATTTTGGATGGTCTGGTATTTTAACATCATCGTGTAGTGATAAGGGTCATGACCTGATTTCTTACAGATTTCACACCATAATCCTCCCGTTGGTAATGGATTCGGCATTCCTGCTTCCATATACTGCGCGAATGTTGGACATTCATTCTTGTGGTGTCCTTCCATCCTACACGTGGTACACCAAACGACTTCTCGTTTGTCCTTGTTCTTATTCTGGTTCAACTGAAATGTGAGATTCTTCAAATCCTCCTTCAGTTCTTTGATAGCTAGGTCTGTATGTTGGTACTGGTTTTCTTCCAGTTACAAGGCTGCCTACAGAGCCTTTGCCTGTGTTTGAAATTTATGTTGTCGTAAAGGGTATTTTAAGTGTGGGAGTAGTGAATTGACAAACAAGTGTCGATGTTTCATATCGGTCATGAGATATTTTAACTTTCCCTTCAATCGTTTGAATCTCTAGTCAATCTCCCATACAAACTCTCTTGGTTTCTGTCTTATTTCGATCATCTCGTTCATGTACTGATCCTTTGAGATCAGCTTCTGGAACTCATTAATCAGTAACTTCTTAATGTCTGCCAGTGTCCTTGTCGTCCAAGGGGCATTGTTTGCATCTAGACTCATGTACCAATCTAGTGCGTGTTCTCTTAGCGTAATATCTAGTTGTGTGAGTTTGGTATCTTCATTAGTGATCTGTTTTTCTTCCCAGATATTTTCACAAATGAACAAATGCTTCTCAGGGTCTTCTGCTGCTTCTCCTCGAAATTCTAGTAATCTGATGGTGGGATTGTGTCCTGCCATTCTGAATACTGAACTACTACCACCTCCACATGGTGTAGATACTTGACTAGTGTTGCCTGAACTGGCTCCTCCAGTTGTTGTTCCTTGTGTAGATGTACTTCATGCTGTCGGACTTCCTCCGAACTGCAGTTTTCTCAACGATAGTTTTCTCTTTGGTGTATTAGACACACATGGGTTTATGGGTTCCACATTGACATTAATATGGATAGGATGGTTGCCTTCTCCTCCTGCTCTTTGACCTATCGTCTTCCTCTCACATGTTGCGCGCAGGATTTCCTCAATCTGCTCCACAGCCCAGAGATCCTCTACCTCTTCCTCATCACTCGCCAAGCCTTCCCTCACGGTTATATCTCTCTTCTTGGTATTCACCTTGTATTGGTAGGGTGCTCTACTACGTGTCTTTCCAGTTGTCTCCAAGATCCACTAGATCTGGTCATCATCCATCATGATCGGGTCTAAGGGTTCCTCCTTCTTTCACGTATCCTTGCCTCCTTCCATTTCTCCTCTCTTTGTCAGTGCTTCCGCCTTCCCCCATGCACGGAGGGAAGTTTAGTTGTCTGATTCCATTGTCATTACACCCTTGTTATATAGTAGTATCTTAATATAAGTATGTAGTGATTGAATGTACCTTCCTCAAGGTCCGCGCATAAATTCTTGCTCCACTGTGCTGTATGACTTTGTTGTTTCAACTGCAAACTCTGTTATAAACCCTGCCACAATATTGTCAAGCTAAAAGTCTATTGCGCAGGTGAATTTGTTGTTCACCTACTGTAACTGCTCAATCTGTACTGGGGTCCAATATAACTGTCAAATTTGGTTCGTCGCGTGGTTATTATTCAACCTTAGTATTCACTACTGCAATAGATGCGGAAAATCACAGAAAAAGACTTCATGCAAATCAATAAATACATATTTGTCTAGATATTTGCGTGGTGTTATTCTAGGGTTTCTATTGTCTTTTTGTTCAAACTCTGCCTCTTTGGTTCTCAACCAAGTTTCGATTTCCTCTTTTGTGGGGTTCCACGGTCTCAACATCCCCTTCTAATGGCTCATTTCTCTCTTCTTTTCTTTTCTCGTTTCCCGCTCCATCTATCTCATCTACTCACTCCTCCTTTGTTCCTTCCAACGGAAACAAAACCATTTGTTGGGTTTCTATTCTTCCTTTTCTACCGTCCGAGTTATTGACCTAGGGTTTATATCTTTCGGGTTTCCAAAAAAGCCTCTAAAATGATCAGCCCTCCTATTATACCAGAAGGCAACGCAACACACAGAATGGACCACACAGTCTCACCCGAGATAGCTTTAATGGGTGTTTGTAAGACTCATGCGTTTACAGCCTAGGATTGAGCGCGATATATAGGATTTGTATTTTGAACCATTTATTATAACTTGTGATTGCAACCTACTGTTATTCACAAATATGCATTACCCTTCATAGCTTGTCCCCTCAATATCGCAACAACATTTAAACAAACAATGTAATAACTCATTCATTCATTAAACACAACAAATAACTACTGAAAATATGATAAAGATATGCATGCATTCATCACATTACACAGATGTTATTGTGGTTCACCCCCTCCTAGGCTACGTCCACAAAGATTTGTCTCTTGGCTCTTTTATTATGGTAGTTCTGTGTATCCGGCGTCGTGTGCTTACAATTCCCCTCATATGGGTAAGATCTATATGAGGCGAACTAGATCGCACCAGGATCCTCAACCTGTGATCTAATCCTCAAGATCTACCTTCCCTCATCTCCTCTAGATCAACCACTTACAAAATAGTACATAACAACATTACAATTTGCATTGACTCGTACATATCTATGATGTAACAATAATCTGAACAATGCAAAAAGCCAACCTATTATACCTACGTATCGGAACCCTCTATAATACCTCAATATCGATATTTATACATCTTTGGCTCTTCAACCATTACAATACATTACCAAAACCCTAACCCTATTGATGTTAGTTCTTCCTCTCATGTGCACATTTTGCTCCTCCTTCCAGTTGTTGCTCTCCTTGTGCATGCTTTCTTGCATGCGCGCGTGCTGTGTTTCCTTCCAGTTGTTACTTCCGTTTATGCACACTTTCTTTCCTCACGATCATCCTTCTTTCCACTTCGGCCTGCTGCCAACACCTATCATAACCCAGTTAGGACATATGTCACTGGCTAAGATCTACGAATGTGGGTTTCCTCACCATTATAATTCAAGGAAAACCACATCGCCTAAAATAACCTATTGGTGGTCCGTAAGGGGGTAGACTTTTTCTCCTGCCATATGCCTTTAAGTTTTGGGTTGTTAATCATAAATAAATTTAAATTTGATATACTTATTTTAAGGTAAATAAAGGTGACAAAAATGTACTAACATAGATGCACCTTAACCATGGATCTATTAAATACTAGCATAGATTCATCTTGACTATGGATCTATCATGCGCTTAGAGGGATCAAATCCCTTGAGGTGCAATTTTTTTTAAGAGTGCAAAACTTGAGAAAAGGTTTGCACCTCAAGGGATTCGATCCATCTCAACGCATGATAGATCCAAAATTTAAGATGGATCTACATTGGTTCTAGTCATTGGCAGTGGAGTCAAAACTTTAGATCATCATCAATATGTATATGTATGTTTTAGATGAATTTGATGCTTTGAAATTTACTAAGTATCATTTTTAATTTAGAGAGTACTATATTCAAAAGTTACATAAGGATTAAGGTGATGAGTTTTAAAATAACAATGTTCAATGATAAAGAAGGTGAATAGTAAGAAAGTAATAATATCCATATGATAAATAATAGATAGATTACATTGTGACTAATCTTAATATGTCTTCTTAGACCTCTATTTTACCCACGCCTACTAGCTTTCTCATAGTTTCACATCGATCAAATGAGAAAGGAAGTTGATTTGGAAGACAATTCGAACTTTTGAATCAAGATATATAATATTGTTGTGAAGGGCATACTCTATCTCTCTTGCTTTCCAATATTAATAGTTTATTTCTCCAACCTCATATGTTCATCATAATTCTATTTACATTTTATTGAATGTTTTTTATTATATATATATATATATATATATATATATATATATATAATGGTTTTAATGTGCAAATATTAATAGATGGATCACACTCAAAGAAACTAAGTAGTGAACTTCAACTTATAATATGTATTTGAAATTGATTTTCACCGTTCTATTGTTAAATTCATCTGACTTGATAATTTGCACTGTCATGGTGTTGAAATCAGCATACCAGATCAAATTTTTTGGCATCATTTCTTCAATTATTGCACTAAATCATTTTTCATTGTATTATCACTGAAATTAACATGTTGTGCTGTTTTGTGTTATATCATTGTTAAAATCAATACAAATATTTGATTATTCTATATAATTTTTCATTGTATCATCACTAAAATAAATGCATTATATTGTTTTGCATTATGTCATTATTGAAATCAATGCAACTAATTGCTCTAAATCATTTTTTATTATATCATCACTGAAATCAATATACCATATTTTTTGTGTTATATCATTGCTAAAATCAATGCAAGTTACTTAATGACTGGTATTTCATTCTTTGTTAGTTTCCATGGTTGGAACATATCAATAGTGTAAACCTCTACCTCCTAAATTTTGAAACTTTCTTCATTTTGATAACCTATTAAAACATAATTGTATATCTAAAGAGACATTTCATCATATTCATATTGAACTACTATCTCAATAATATATTTTTTTCCAATATACTTCTTGTTGTTTTACATTTGAAACAATTTAAAAAAAATGATATGATATAATAGTGTGGTGATGAAAAATGATGAAATTGTCTAGTTTAAAAAATATGTTTAAATGAATAAAAAATAATAATTATGGAAATGAAGAATATTAATAATTATGGATGAATGAAGAGATGTCAAAAAACCTAATTAAGTATTTCATATTTGTTAGGAAAATAGACTTCCACGCTAAACCTAATAGAAGATAGGAAGACAGATTTAAGCTAGAAAATAAATGACAAAGCAAACACGCAATACACGGAGATTTTACCCTGGAAACCCAAATGGGAAAACCAAAATTCCTTGAGTGTCTTTCTCTCTTGTTATATTATCCATTAAGAATAAAAGGTTACATATCTAACCTTGGTATACACCTAAGACACAATCGACATCTGACTGTCATGCTTACACAAGAACAACCATGCAACCAATTCATCTTACATCTACATGACCAACAACCTTCTGCTAAACATAAGCATGAATATCTACTACAACATATAACATAATCTATTTGCAACATGCCTTATTTATAGTCTTTACAGTAGGAAAAAATATAAATAAAGGTGCCCAAAAATGGTTACAGATCCACATAAATCATTGGTTGCAAATCTCATGAATCTCGGGATTATATTAAAGTCGACTAACAGTCATATTACCAATTGACCTCCATTTGGAATTCAATCGGTTTCCACAAAACCTCCTTATGACCTCTCATCGGTTGACATATTTGACTTCAACCTTTCCCGATCAATCACTTCGACTTCAACTTTTCCTGGTCGATCACTTCAACTTCGATTTTCACTCCTAGTCGATCCACCTCGACTAGACTTTCACTGCAAAGAATATAAAAACTCAACATTCTCCCACTTGTTTTCTTCTTTGTTGAAACAAGAGAACCTGAACTTTTGTTCACAGACCCAAGGTAGCAATGCCCATTCCCTCTCTACACCAAGAGAACTTCACAGCACTCACAGGTTGTATCAAAGAGTCTACTGTGTTTTTCAAAGTGACTACTTTCTCCAGCAACGCCTTGTTTCTTTTCACCATGTCTCTAACGAAATGATATTATACATCAATATGCTTAGTCTTGGAATGATAAGTTAGGTTTTTCTAGGAATATTGTGCTTTGACTGTCACAATTTATCTTCATATCTCTCTGCTCAAACCCAATCCTTGAACACATCCTTTGCATCCATACTACTTCTTTGCTTCCATGAGTGGTTTCCATGTATTCAACTTATATTGTTGACAAGGCTATGATCACATGTCGCTTACTCATCCAGTTGATTTCTCCACCAAACATCTTGAACACATATCCATTGGTCAACCTTCATCGATCCATATCTCCAGCCCAATCGCCATCGACAAAGCCATGTACGTCTACTTCGTTGTTCACTCCAACTTCCCCTTGGTAGAAAATAGCATAATCTTTTGTGCCACACAAATACCTTAATACTCTCTTAACAACTTTACGATGATCTTTTCCAGATGTCAACATGTATCTTCTCAACACTCCCACTGCATTGGCAATGTTTGGTTGAGTGCAAACCATCACATACATTAGATTACCAATGGCACTTGCATACGGAACACGTTCCATGTTATTTATTTCTTCCTGTGTCTTTGGACATTGTTCAGCTGTTAACCTTGCTCCCACGGGAATTGGCAGCTTTACAGGTTTGCAATCCTCAATGTTGAAATGCTTCAAGATTGTTTCAATGTATTTTTTTTAATTGAACCAGGGCTTTCTAGTTGCCCGGTCTCTCTTGATCTCCATTCTTAGAATGAAAATCGATGCACCAAGATCCTTCATGTCGAACTTGGAGGATAGTTGCTTCTTCACCTCCTTTATTATGTCCATGTTGTTTATGATCAGTAACATGTCGTTGACATATAATGCTGCATATATGAAACATCCAACTTATTCTTTGGAATATATGCAGTGATCTGCATTGCTTCTCACAAATCCAAAACTAAGGATGTATGTGTCGAACTTTTGATACCACATCCTTGGTTATTTCTTTATATCGTAAAAGGATCTTTTCAATTTTCACACTGGCTCTTTCTTTCCCTTTACTACAAAACCTTCAGGTTGTTTCATGTAGATTTCTTCTTCCAGGTCCCCATGTAGGAACATTGTTTTCACATCTATTTTCTTTATTTCAAGATTAAATGTTGGATCCAAAGACATTAGTAGTCTAATGGAAGTGTTTGCAACATGGGAAAAATCTCACCAAAGTCAACTCCTTCGACTTGGGAATATCCTTTCGCTACCAGTCGAGCTTTGAATTTCTCAACTTGACCTGTTGCGTTCATCTTATTCTTGAATACCGACTTGATACTGACAAAATTTCTTCTACTAGGTAAGTCGACCAAATCCCACGTCTCATTCTTGTTGATGTTTGGGCAACATCGGAAAGACATTCTACTAGATTGATAATTAATAATATGATTATTAATTATTAAGCAATATTATTAATTATAATATTATTAATGTAATAATATATTTATAATATAAAGTATAAATATATATA
>JASDQU010205433.1:28885-39605 GCA_032191745.1 Picea mariana
AAGTATAAATATATTTATTACCCAAGGGACGCATCTCTTCATGGATGGTCACCATGGTCACCATATGTTCTTTACATATAGAACACTCATCATTGTAATAAGACATTCATTCACATACAATATAATCTCTTATGAAAAATTCAACATGGTATCAGAGTGGGACTGGGCTTGACTCCCTCACAGGAGGGCCCAAGAAAATGAGAGTAGAGTAAATTCTTGGGAGTGTTAAATTTATGGGGTTGTTGCAATCTCTATGTACAATATATTTACTTTTTACTCCTACCTAAATTATAGAAATAATTCCATAAATTATGGTCCGTAGTAATTTCTAGTAAAAATGTTTAATTACCTAAATATGAGGAATGTACTCCATATTTACTTCTACCTATATTTATGAAAATAATCTCATGAATTATGGAGGAACAATTTAAATTCAAATACTATGTGGATGGATTATAACCAAATTAATCTTTGGGTAGTTACGGGAGGTATTCTCCAACTATTTATAAGAAAGAAAATTTAATTTAATTTTCAAAGAGACGTGTCTTTTTTGGATCAATTTAATATTACTATAAAAAGACACAACAATAGACACACATATTTTTCTCTCTCACGCATGGGAAGTGATCTAAGGAAGAGGTCGAAGTTTCTGAGTAGTTGAAATTTTCTGAGTGTAATTACTTAGTGATATTCTAGAGTTTACTAAATTAATATCATTGGAAGTAATTACCACTTGCGGAAAATTGTTCTCGTCTAATTTAACACTAGAAAATCAACACGGTTATCCATACAACATCGAGTATATGATGGATGTGTTTTAGTAGAAGACATATCATTTCTAGGGTCATTGTATATAGTTGTGCACAAGATAAATTGATCTCCTCCAGGAGATGTTCTTTTTCGTTTGTGTTTCTTGTTCTGAGCACGTCACAAGTAATAGCTCTGAGAAGGAGCCATAATGATAGTCATGGGAAACAACATGAAGCAATACTATCTAGACATAGAGTTGTGCACATACATGTAATGAAGAAGAAGAGGAGGTCAACACATGAAGAGGGAGTGTTGAGATTTTATGTAATTTCAGAAGTTATTCTTAAGTGTTAATGTTTCAACATCAAGATGACATTCTCTCGGGATTGGTCATGGTAATTTGACCAATGGATAATGACCCTAGCATAGTCTTGTAAGGACATAAGACTCAAAGTGTGTGGCTTTCAACATCTGGAAGGACTGAAATTATTCATGTGGCACAGATGGCAACCTGATTAGGAGGAATGGTCCTTGTAGTCAAACAACACTCTGTTGAGTATGTAAAAACTACGGGACACTCAGTGTGAAGATTGAAGAAGGATTTATATGGATTAAAGTAGGCACCTAGAGCATGGTATGGTAGTATTGACATTTTATGACGAGCTTAGGATTTACAAACAACAGTGAAGATACTAACCTTTACTTTAAGGTTGTGTATGATGGTCTGATAATACTGTTGTTGTATATGGATGACCTATTTCTAAACACGCGTGGAAAATCTCATCTCAGAGTGTAAGAGAAAAACTGGTTGTTGAGTTCTAGATGAAATATCTCGGGATGATGCATTAATTTTTGGGTCCTGAGGTATGGCAGTTATCTAGGTATAGATTTTTGGTCACCCACCTCTTCCAACTGGCTCAAAACAATTTTCTAACAATTTTGGCAATTTACTATTTTTAGCAGTTTTAACTTCCGGGGTCATTTTGAGGGCCTAAATGAAGGTTTTTAGGGATCGAGATTCTCAATGATATCTGAAGGCATGATTGATCCTCCAAAATGAATCTCCTTTATGGTACCTTTCCAATGGGATATCATACGCCTAAAACGAAGATCGTATGCAAAAGTTACAACCCCAGGAAGTTGATGTACTAAGTTACCCAAATGGGGCCCACATGACTTTTGGCACTTCATTTCCTAGGGTTAGGTTTTTGGATGTCTAGGATTTTTGGCATTCCTGTTTATTGTAAAAATTCCTTCACAACTTCATTGTAATCATCTTCTTTCGAATGAGCAGAATCGTCACATCTCTTCTCAGACATAACTGCCACCATTCTAGCAAGCTTGTTTCTGTTGCATTTTACAGTTTCAGCTTATTTCCTTATTGAATAGAAAACCGGTTTTACTATATCTCTATTATTTTGTGTTAAGCACCTATTAATAATCTGTAGTCGTTTCATTCTTCTCATAAAATCCAGATCAAGCAGAGACGGGATGAGATCTTTCTGACTCAAGGGAAGCATATAGTAGAAATCCTGAAGAGGTTTGGGATGTTGGATTGTAAGGCAATGGCTACACCTATGGTATCAAATATAAATTTGTTGTAGGATACAACTTTAGAGACTGTGGATGTTACTTTATACAGGAATATAGTGGGTTCATTGATGAAATCGACGAACACAAGAACATATATATGTTTTGTTGTGAACACCCTGAGTCAATATATGGAGCAACACAGGTAGGTTCATTTGGTTGCAGCAAAACATGTGATGAGGTACCTTAAGGGTACATTGGATTGTGGTCTCAAGTATGGGACAGACCATGAGTTTGGGTTATATGGGTATTCAGATTCGGATTGGGCCGAAAATATTACTGATCAGAAGAGTACTTCGACATATTGCTTCAGTCTAGGCTCCAGTATGGTTTCATGGAGCAGTAGGAAGTAGTTGTGTGTATAAATTAGTACAACTGAGGCGGAGTATGTGGAAGCAAGGCGTGAAGCAGTGTAGCTTCGGTAATTGATGATTATTCGACTAAATTTGACTTGTAGGTAAGACCTACAATAAGAATATGACGAGACTTTTTATGGAGGAAAAGTGATGAAGTCAACAGGTTGAATATCCAGTTGATATTCAGTGCTCGAGAGGGAGCTAGACAATCAATTCCAGAGGGAGATGGGTACTATAGTAAGGAGCAACGAGGCTCCAGTTTTGTGACTACAGAGGATCAAGTTGCAGACAGGTTTACCAAGCCACTATCGAGGATGAAGTTTGAGTACTTCAAGGACAAGCTTGGTGTGGTCCATCTTCAGAGGGAGTGTTCTCATCTAACATGAAAAAGGGTTGGCACTGAGACAAGAGTGTGCATGATCAGGTATTGATGCATTGCAGGGAGTGGATGTCCTAGGGACATGTTTTAGGTATTGAGAGCTACCCACAAACCTTGGTTGCATGGGGTGAAGTCATGTTTGCATCGAGATGTGTGGAACTCATCCAACATGAAAAAAGGTTGGCACTGAGTGTTCTCATCCAGCATGAAAAAGGGTTAGCATTGAGACAGGTGGAACTCATCCATCATGAAAAAGGGTTGGCACTGAAACAAGAGTGCGCATGATTAGGTATTGATGCATCATAGGGAGTGGATGTCTTGTGGACATGTTGTAGTTATTGAGAGCTACCCTGATCTAGGTGGATATCGGTGGCCACCCACCTTTTCCAAATGTCTCAAAACAATTTTCTAGCAATTTTGGTAATTTACTATTTTTAGCAGGATATAACTTTCGGGGCCATTTTGAGGCCCTAAACGATGTTTTTTGGGGAATTTTTTTTTTAAATATGGAATTTCCTTCGCTATTGCACCTAAAATGAATCTCCTAGACAATGCCTTTCCAACGGGATATCATACGCCTAAAATGGAGATCGTATGCAAAAGTTATGGCCCCAGGAAGTTGATGTACTAACTTACCCAAACGGGGCCCACATGACTTTTTGGCGCTTCATATCCTAGGGTTAGGTTTTTGGATGTCTAGGGATTTTGGCATACCTTCTTATTATAAAAATCCTTTTAGAGCCTCATTGTAATCATCTTCTTGCAAATGGGAGTAGCCGTCACATCTCTTCTCAGAGATAAGCCACCACCATTCTAGCGAGTCTTTCACTCTGTATTTTTACAGTCTCTGTACATTTATTTCATTAATAGAAATCGTGTATTACTATATATCTATGTTTATGGTTGCATCTTTGATACATTTCTATTATATTATTGAATATCTGCGATATCTCTGTGCATTTCTTTATTATATCTCTGCTCTCATTTCGTGCCAAAAATAATCTGGATTAGTGGTATTAGAGCAAGCTACTATTGATCGTTTTTTCAATGCATGTCCCCGACGAGGTCCGAGTATAGAAAGTTGGGTCTTGAGCTTGTCTCTCTTGAAGACAATCGCTTTCTCACACCCAAGAAACCCTCCATGGAGGAAGAAAAGAAAAATGACGGAGCAGACGATCCTATCAATTTGTTGCTTGAGCAAGCTCTCACGCGACAGAGGGACAAAATGATGGAGAATTTTTCCCACATCCTTCAACGCCTTCCGATAGCATTAGGTGCATCTTCATCAAGCGTCCACTTTGGAGGCACCTCGCCTTTTAAGGTACAAGTCAATTTTGATATTCCTATATTTGAAGGTCAGTTAGATGTGGATGCCCTAGATAAATGGTTAAATCTGTTAGAAGGTTATTTCTTCATTCACAATTTTTTTGACAGAGAAAATATCATCTTTGCGCTCCTTAAGGCTCTCCCCCATGTCAAACATTGGTGGGAAACTTACTAGGAGCAAAGTTCCACAAAGGAGCCTAGAATATATGGGGCCGAGCCCACTTGGGATATTTTTGTGGATGTAGTAAAGAAACAGTATTACCGTGTTGGTAACTATGAGGACCAGTACATGAGATGGACCACAATGTGGCAAGAGAGAGGCCAAACAGTTCGGGAGTTCACCAATACCTTCCATACCGTGCGCACTATGCTTGGTATCAAAGACTCTGAATGACATTTGGTTCTAAAATACCGTGGGGCTCTACACAGATACATCCAAACTAAAATGGATTTTTTGGACATCTCATCACTCAGTGCTGCTTATCGATATGTTGTTAAAATCGAGCATAAATTTAAGCACTAGAATAAATGGGAGTTCGGGTCTACAAATCCACAACAACCAAAGTATGAAAAAGACGGCCCTAGCAAACAATCTCCCGAAAACCAGTCCAAGCCACATGAAAACAAGGGTCATGGGAAGACAAAGAAGGACACCGGAAAATGGGGTGATTTCCACAAAATCCCTTTGCACAACACCGATGAATGTTGCTCAAAACAGTCATTGGTGGATGAGATCAAAGACAAGGAGTCGAACCCTGATTCAGAATCTGATTCTGAAAATAATGGTAAAAGACAAATCATCGATGAAGACCCCACTGCTATTGTCGCAACTGCAACAATTCAACCAGAAGAACCAACAGATCCTGAAGAGGGGGGGAACCTTTTTCATTCATAGATGTGGGTAAAGGGGACCCCGCTGCATTTTATTGTTGATAGCGGAAGCCAATAGAACCTCATCTCAGGAGAGGTCGTCAAACAGTTGGGATTGTCGACAACACCACACCCGCATCCATAGAACATTGGGTGGCTTCGCCAAGGACGAGATCTTCGTGTCAACCAACAGTGCTGATTTTCATACGACATCCAACCCTTAAAGGATGAGGTATTATGTGATGTTGCCCCATTGGATGTCTGTGATGTTCTCTTGGGACAACCATATATGTGGAGATTCCATGTTGTTTATGATTCTCGACCCCGCAGTGTCTTTGTTTCTCTAGGGGGTCATCTCTACAGAATACCAAAGGTAGTTCCAACTACTGTTCCACCTAAAAAATGTCGAAAGGTAGTATCTGATACTCCAAAATTCAGCTTCTTCACAATATGTTCAAAAGGGGAACAAAAGGATACTGCAACCACTACAGCCTCGGCCCAAGCACCTTCTATCCAATAGAAGCAGGTCGACAAGATTGCAACAAAGTGTAAATATTCCTTATGCACACAGGAATCTCTTGTAACCAGACTGGTCAAAAATATCCAACTCTTCCAGCAACATGTTCGTGACAACCTTCAACAAGCTAAGCAGCGCAACTTCTCCAGCAAGGCAAGCAACTCACCAAGATGCAGATTCAACAAATGCTTTTCCCACTCCCCTGGGCACTCAACGCAATGGAGACCATTGCTTCCTAAG
The DNA here is from genome assembly GCA_032191745.1 of Picea mariana. Lineage (NCBI taxonomy): Eukaryota > Viridiplantae > Streptophyta > Pinopsida > Pinales > Pinaceae > Picea > Picea mariana. Next base: position 34,914 of record JASDQU010205433.1, read on the forward strand.
GAGGGAGGATTGATCTAGGTGGATATCGGTGGCCACCCACCTTTTCCAAATGGCTCAAAACAATTTTCTAGCAATTTTGGTAATTTACTATTTTTAGCAGGTTTTAACTTCCAGGGGCCACTTTGAGGCCCTAAACGATATTTTTTGGGAAAAAAATGTTTTAAATAAAGAATTTCCTTTGATATTTCACCTAAAATTAATCTCCTCGACAATACCTTTCCAACGAGCTATCATACGCCTATAACGGAGATCGTATGCAAAAGTTAAGACCCCGGGAAGTTCATGTACTAACTTACCCAAATGGGGCCCACATGACTTTTTGGCGCTTCATCTCCTAGGGTTAGGTTTTTGGATGTCTAGGGATTTTGGAATCCATGCTTATTATAAAAAGGCCTTCAGAGCCTCATTGTAATCATCTTCGTGTTAATGTGAGTAGCCATCACATCTCTTCTCAAAGATAAGCTGCCACCATTCTAGCGAGTCTTTCACTCTGTATTTTTACAGTCTTTGTACATTTATTTCATTAATAGAAATCGTGTATTACTGTATATTTGTGTTTATTGTTACATATCTGATACATTTATGTTATATTATTGAATATCTGTGATATCTCTTTGCATTTCTTTATTATATCCCCGCTCTCATTTCATGCCGAAAATAATCCGGATCATACCCACAGACCTTGGTTGCATGGGTTGAAGTCATGTTGCACTATGGATATCCGAGGGCTAGCACTAAGACAGGAGTGCTCATGATCAAGTATTGATGCATCGCAGGGAGTGGATTTCCTGGGGGCATGTTGTAGCTATTGATAGCTACCCACAGACCTTGGTTGCATGGGGTGAATTCATGCTGCACTATGGATATTCGAGGATGTATAGATTCACATGTTCAACAGTCAATGGATGTGAGCTCATGTGGTATCAGACTTGGATTCTATGTCTCATGGAAGTGACACTTGGTTGCTAGACACTTGGTACAAAAGGGAGCATTGAGGCTCCAATATGGTGTAGAAGGGAGCAGTGAGGCTCCAATATCTGGCTACCAATGAGAAGGTTGCAAATGTCCTGACAAAGTCATTGTCAAGGACAAAGTTCGAGTACTTCAGGGAAAATCTCGACCTAGTATTTCTTCAGAGGGAGTGATGGGTTCAAATGTTATCACATGGTAGTGGATGTCATGATGACATGTTTTATCCATTAGAGAGCTACCCACCAACCCTACATGCATGTTGAAAAGACGAGTATTGGATGTCATGCATAAGATATCCAAGTTTTATGTGGGAAACCGTATAGTCTCATGATGACATGTTGTAGCTATTGGAGAGCTATCCACCGGACTTGGATGCATTGATTGTGAAGTCACAAGGGTGCACATGATGAAGCACATATTCATTGTGAGGTAATAGATGTTATGGTGACACGTTGAAGCTATTTTAGAGCTACCCATAGATAATATTCAAAGGTAATATTCAGAGGTAATCTTGGCATAATGTAGAATGTCTCCCTCATTGAGAGGGAGTGTTTATGTTTGGGCAGCATTGGAAAGACATTCTACTAGATTGATAATTAATCATATGATTATTAATTATTAAGAAATATTATTAATTATAATATTATTAATGTAATAATATATTTATAATATAAAGTATAAATATATATAATAAAGTATAAAGTATAAATATAAAATATATTTATATTATATGTATAATATAATATAAAGTATAAATATATTTATTACCCAAGGGATGCATCTCTTCATGGATGGTCACCATGGCCACCATATGTTCTTTATATATAGAACACTCATCATTGTAATAAGACATTCATCCACATACAATATCATCTCTTATGAAAAATTCAACAATTATGTGCAAAGATTCAATTTCTTTGACGATGGCATCCTTCCAAAGTCTACCCTCTATTGAGTCGACTCCCTCCCTCTCCTACTTGGGCTCCTCATTAGTGGAATTTAAAACAAATTCATAATGGAAGTCGGGAGGACTATACCTTTCAACCAGTTTTCTTACTCAATCATTCCTCCTTACAATTGGGGTCATTTGTTCCACCTCTTCATATGATTCAATCGACTCATTTGAATCACCTACTTTGTTCCTTAGTTCAAACCTCACTTTATTTGAATTTTTCTTTGTTTGAACCACTTCAGACTTAGACTTCCCTCCTACTTATCACAAGACCACATCTCGATTGTACATTGTTCTCCTTGATGCAGGATCCCAAAGCTTATATCCTTTCATTCATTCTTTGTATCCAATGAAAATACACTTAACTACCTTATTGTCCAACTTGTTCCTCTTTTCCTTGAGAACATGCACAAATGCATCACAGCCAAATAATTTGAGATGTGAAAGCAAAGGCTTCTTTTGAAACCATACCTTATGTGGAGTCATGTTGACTAGTGCCGACAAAGGAGACATATTCACCAGATATTTTGCAATGTCGACTGCTTTTGCCCATAATTCTTGTGCGATCCAGCATGCTCATTGCCTTGTTCATCAATGTTCTGTTCATTCTTTTAGAAACTCCATTTTGTTGTGGGGTATATGGTGTAGTATTTTTTCATGCTATGCCACACTACTTGCATAACTTCTCAAAATAATTTCCATGGAATTCACCACCATTGTCATTTCTCAACACCTTGATCTTCTTATTTATATGGTTTTCCACAAGAGATTTAAACTCTTTGAATTTCTTGAAATCCTCTTACTTCTTCCTCGGGAAATATATCCATGTCTTCCAGGAAATATTATCTATGAAGGAGACATAATACAGGGATCCACCAAGTGAAGGGACTACTACATGCTCAAACATCACTATGAACCAATTCTAGAATCCCATTTTTCCTTGTCACTAGAGATGGGAACCTCACCCGATTTTTTTTCCATATATTCAATATTCATAAAAATCAACTTCTAAATTACATTTAGGAAAACCTTTGACCATACCTTTGTTATGCATAGATCGAAGTCATGTTTCTCCATTGTGTCCCATCCTCTTATGCCATAACATGGTTAGGTTGACTTAATGAAGACATATTGAGTCGGTTTGAATCGACTCAGCTTGAGATGAGTTGATCCAAGTCGACTTTAGGAACAGTGATGTTGTTGCATCCAGTTGAGTCGGCATTACCTAACTTCTTGTATAGGGTTCTAATCTAAACTCATTTCATTAAGTCCATCGCACCCCTAACCATTTTGCATGTATCCTTCTAAAATAAAGTGTGCACTCTTGGATCACTCATCTTGTTGATAGATGTTATGTTTCTTTCCAAACCTGTAATATGTAGCACACTTGGAAGGGTTCTACTCCTCCCATTTTGCAGTATCAGTCGGAATATTCCCCTTCTAACAATTTTGGTTATCGAGTAGTTCCCCAAGAACACATATCCTCCTTCATATCTCTCATACTCACAGAACCATTCTCTATGTGGTGTCATATGATAGTATGATCTTGATTCGATCAACCAAACAACTTGATGCAATTGTGTATTAGTTGACGCCAGATACACATTGCCTCCTTTATCTAGAGTAGTGTTTCTCTTAGTGAACTGTTTCTCATAGGATCCCATAGTGACTTCTATCACCTTCAACCTGCAATCATTTTTATAATGCCCAACATTACTGCATTTCTAGCATCTTCTCATTGACTGAACTGAGGATTTGGATCTACTATTTGACTTAGAATTTCTACTGAACAATTTTCCTTTATCTCTATCAATTTCTCAACCTCTCACTATTAAAGCATCTTTGGTCAATCCTTCCATGTTATTATGTCTCATTTTTTCTAACAGTATAGATGTAACCACGTCTTCTAGTGCTAATTGGGTTGAATTACTCCCTATAGGCATGACTAAGTTATCCCAGGAGTCTGGAAAATAACATAATAGGATAATGCAATTCTTCTCCTCAATGATTTTGATATCTATAGACAATAATTGACTTATTATAGTGTTGAATGCATTCAAATTCTTAGTTATCGAACTACCATCACTCATCCTTAGAAGATACAACTTATTTCTAAGGAACAACTTATTTACCAGGGATTTCGACTGGTATAAGATTCCCAACTTTATTAGGAAATAGAACACTACCACACTAAACCTAATAGAAGAGAGGAATAAATATTTAACTTATAAATCAAATGACAAAGCATATACAAAGTACACAGAGATTTTACCCCAGAAACCCAAATGGGAAAACTAGCATTCCTTGAGCGTGTTGTTGTCTTGTTGTCTTATACATTCAGAATAAAATGTTACATGCCTAACCTTGGTCCACACCTAAGACAAAAGCGACATCATACCTTCGTTCTTTATATGAGAACAACCCTGTAGCCAATTTGGCTTACATTTTCATGACCAACAACCTACTGCTAAATATTAGCATGAAGATTATTACAACACAACGTATTTATAGGATTTACAATAGGAAAAATTATAAATAAGGGCACCCAAAAAAATGGTTATAGATCTACGCACATCATTGGCTACAAATATTGTGAATCTCGGGATTCTATTACGATCAACTTCAAGTTGGATTACCAGTCGACCTACATTTCGTCTTTAGTCGGTTTCCACACGATTGACTATCGACCTCTTGACAACTGACCTTTTCAACTTGCTATAGATCACTACGACTTCGAATTTCCTAGTCAAACACTTCGACCTTTGACT
>JASDQU010205433.1:39634-51092 GCA_032191745.1 Picea mariana
ATCGTGTCTACTTTCTCCAACAATACCTTGTTGTTTTCCATTGTGTCTCTAATGATATGTCATACATCAATATGCTTAGTCTTGGAATGATAAGTTGGGTTCAGAAATATTGCGCTTTGACTGTCGCAATTTATCTCCATAGCTTTATGCTCAAACCTGATCTTTGAAAACAACTGTTGTAGCCATACTATTTCTTTGCTTCTATGGGTGTCTTCCATGTATTCAACTTCTTTTGTTGACAATGCTATGATTGCATGTCGCTTACTCATCCACATGATTTCTCCAACGAACATATTGAACACATATCCAATGGTTGACCTTCGTTGATCTAGATCTCCATCTCAGTCGACATCGACAAATCCATGTACATTTAATTCGTTGTTTCTCAATCTCTCTTGATCTTCATTCCGAGAATTAAGTTTTTTGCACCGAGATCCTTCATTTCAAACTTGGAGGATAACTTCTTCTTCACCTCCTTTATTGCACCCATATTGTTTCTGATTAGTAACATGTCGCCGACATACAATTCTACATATATGAAACACACACCTTCTTCCTTGGAATATATGTAGTGATCATCTTTGCTTCTCATAAATATCAAACTAAGGATGTATGTGTTGAACTCTTGATACCACATCCTTGGTGATTAGTTTAGACCATAAAGGGATCTCTGCAATTTGCACACTAGCTCTTTCTTGTCCTTTACTATAAATCCTTCAGGTTGTTTAATGTAAATGTCTTCTTCCAGGTCCCCATGTATGAACGTCGTCTTCACATCCATCTGTTTTATTTCCATATCAAAGGTTGTAGCTAGAGACATTAGTAATCTAATAGAAGTTAATTTTTCAATAGGGGAAAAATCTCACCGAATTCGACTCCTTCGAATTGGGAATATCCTTTCTCTACTAGCCAAGCTTTGAATTTATCGACTTTACCTAATGCGTTCATCTTTTTCTTGAATACCCACTTGCTATCGATGGGATTTCTTCCACTAGGTAATTTGACTAAATCCCACGTATCATTCTTATGCAAGAATTCCATCTCTTTGACCATGGAATCCTTCCAAAGTCTACCCTATATCCAGTCAACTATCTCCCTAACCAACTTGGGCTCTTCGTTAGTGGTAGTTAACACAAATGTAAAATGGAAGTCGGGAAGACTATACCTTTCAATTGGTTTTCTTATTCGTTCAGACCTACTTACTATCGGGGTCGGTTGTTCCACCTCTTCATCTGATTTAATCAACTCATCTGAATCATCTTCTTTGTTCCTTAGTTCAATATTCACCTTATCTGAATCATTCTATGTTTGAACCATCACTTCAGACTCATAATTCCTTCTGTCTTCTCTGAAGACTACATCTTGAATGTACATTGTTTTCCTTGATGCAAGATCCCAAATCTTATATCCTTTCATTCCTTATTTGTATCTAATGAAAACATTTGACTACCCTCTTACTCCTCTTTTCCTTGGGAACATGAATGTTACACATTATTTTGGTCACCTCAGTGATTACCTGACAACATGTGTTAATGTTCCCTGAAAATATTAAAAGAATACTTTCTCCATGAGAAAAGTGATTTTCTTTCCTCTTTCAAAAACCATATCAAGGAAGATCGTCGCACCATGCCACATGCATAGGGTGTGACGATGCCTGATCGTCACACTCTTCTCTAAACCTGGACTGCAACATCGTCACATTCTTCTTGTGCATAGGATGCGATGATGCTTGAAGCATAGGAAAAGTCAAATTTTACGAATGTTCTAGATGGGAATCTTCTAGAAGGTGAGGTGGCCTCTGATCGGTTTGGATATTACTCACTTCTCTGATTTGGTGGGATTATCCTAATCTCCTCATCCATCTCTCTTTCACACTACATAAAGAGGGATCTCTCATGAAAAATTATAAGGTTGAATAGGCTAAGATTTGCATGGAGATTTCTACTTCAAATTATGCTTGAGAGGTTTGTTTTAGCTCTTGAAGTAAGATTGTGGATCTGCTTCATTCAAGGCATTGGAGCAAAGGTGAGTGTGTTGAAGGAAAGGGCCATTGAAAGGGGACCTTGAAACATCAAGGCATGGGTTGTATTCTCCACTTTCCATTCATTTAATACAGTAATACATTTCTTCCCTATATAAGCATCTCGTCTTCTATTGTATAATTCATTGATCATATACATAGACTTCATTAGAATACATATATCCTTGTTTTCCCTCTTTGTTGGTTTGTGATTCTTAGACATGCTTATTATCCTGCAAACTCAAAGAAGGAGCTACAAGGACAACACTAGCAAGGACCAAGCATCGTTTAAAAGGTATGCCACTTGTACTTCACTAAACTAGTACATATGATGATGAAGTTTAAGGAAAAGTGTGTATTTTGTTTTGTTTTGTTCTAGTTTCCTATGGAAGTTAGGGAGATCTATTTGTGTCCGCACTTACTGATTAGTCCGATAAAAAAATTGGTGACCATACTAGGGAGCACAACCCTCTTTTGGTTTTTTGCCTCTTTTTTGTTTCTAGCATGCCTTCTTTTGGTCAAATTCATTCTCTGAGTCTGTGGGTGATCCATATAGACTCTCTGGGTCTGAAGGTTCAGTGAGAATTTTTGTCTTTCTTTCCATTTTTCTTTAGTTTCAAAGATCGTTTCATGGTACTCTATAGACATACCATGACGATCCTCTAATGTCGCACTCTACTAGTGCAAACCAGTGTGACGACATTGCACTGTGTTGATGGGTCTTAAATCCCTTGATTCAACAACAAGAACCAAACTTTCCACCAAGGCCCAATTAGACTCTGTAGTGTTTGAGATGGAATGGTTCTCCAGATCTTGCGATCCAGACAATTTATCGATGGGCTTTTTGTTTCTTGTGAAGGTTCTCCCTTCAGGTAAGACCATTATTTTCTGTATTTTCTCTTGAGTGGGGCTGGTTTGAGAGATGCAAGCCAACATAAGCCAACTTGACAAGTAACAAGATTTAATTTCAACTACTGGGAAGAGGCTAAGCTTGGGATAAACCATTGCTCAAACATGCAGACAGTAATTCTATACCAAAGGGCCTAGTAATAATACATTAACCAAATGAGCATCCAATTAGTGCCTGAGAATCTAACTAACAGAAAGAAAAACACATATGTAGCCAAGATCATGGCAAGAAAAATAATTCATCTACCATAACATTCATTACATAACAACACAATGATTTATATTCATAATTAAAGCAAAGAACATCAAAACATTGCACCAGATAACTTGACAACAGAATCAATTTCTATTACTCATTTACTGCATCATTCTTGGAATAGGATAGGAAGTAATTCTTCTCCAACTCCAATCACATACATCTGATGAAAATAGCTTGTCTTTGGCCCAGAAGGACTTCTCAATTCATAGTAGTCTCGAAATAATTATCAACAAACCAAAAAAGAAATAGTTCTTACAACAACCATCGACCCTTGACTAATCGATCGATGTCTCTATTTATAATCTAAAATTCAACTTCAATTAATAGCTAAATACAATTCAGGCTAAACAAAAATTGCCACGTGGCGTGATCATCCAACAGTTTCTTTCAACAATCCACCTGAGATGTCTCTTGAAAAGGGTGACTTCTTTCATATTCAAACCAGCTGATACACAGATCTACACAGGTTTGAGCCCATGGGAACTTGTGTTGTTCCATAGGGGAAGCATATACTCCTCTGATATCCACTGCATGTGTTCGATACTTTACCAAACTAGAGTTCAGTTGTTGCAGCATGGCTTGAGCTCTAATCGGGTGTCCTACAAATTGTTTCACTGGCCCTGACTTTGCATCAGTGACCTCTGCGCACTCTTCGGCCCAAAGTGAGTCTTGTATGGAGTGCATCTTGAACACATCGCTCAGGTTAGTGAATTCATCGGGGGTTCTGAATTCGGGGAGATCGACATCTTTCATTACTTTATTAATTTTAACTCATTGTTTCTGGCACTTGGTCCATTGCTTTTGGATTTCTCGGTGTGGGTCCTGGGTCATCTTCGCCCAGTATTCGGTGGATTTCTTCATGCGGTCGAGACTACTTTTTCCAACCAGCTGAATTCCATGATTTTCCTTTTCTCGACGTTGTTGAACCGCCTCAATGTATTTGAGTGTCTCTACCACTTGTTGTGCCTTTTCATGCCACCTTTCCATCTTTTTACATGTCGCGAGTGCCATGAGAGTATCCTCCTAGAACTCAACTATGTTCTCGGTTAACAGGTGTCTTTCCTTCTTGAACTCATAATAAACTCCGTTGAACTATTCCTTCAGAGTGTAGCTCCTTTATAGTATTTGACAAGATGGCGCAGGTGTTCGAGCTCCTCCCAGGTGTCGGATAGTTCCTTTTCATCTCTCCTGGCTCTGTCCTGAGTGGCATTTGAGAGGGATTTTCCTACGCCGATCAGTTCGAAAGTGTGAGTATCTGTAGTGTTGATTAAGTTCTCTTCTGTGGTAACCACGATGGATTGATCCACATTGATCCTTCACCTCTTCACGGTCCTTTGAACAATCGCCTTCCTCTTTTGATCGTAGGAGATCGCATAGATGTCTGATACTTCGTCTACTGGTTCTGATATCTATTGATCTCCCCATGAGAGGTTTTTTCTCAAGCTACTCGCGGTGTATATTTTCTCAAGAGTGGGTTCTCAAATTTCTTCGCTCTGTTTTGTGGATTCGACCTCTACTTGTCATTCGTCTGGGAATTGAATATTGGGCGTAATGGAGGCATCGGGTACAGACTCATTGCCTACTTGCTCGTCGGCTGTAGAACTGTCGATTTTCTTTTGTGGAGTTTCGCCACTCGGTCTTGATTTTTATTCCTGTCTATCAGAATCTCTTGTGTCGAGGCTACCTTCGGACCCTATTTTCATTTGTAAGGCCTGCTTGTCTTGGACCTTGAGCTCAGGGGAAGTAGTTTTATCGGGACATTTTTCCTCTTGAACTCACACCGAGGTGTCGTGAGTGGGTTCCGGACTCTCGTCATCATTATAAATATGTATAAGAGTGCTCAAGGGATTGGGCACTTGCATCTCTACCGAGACCCAACCTGTCTCTAGTTGAGTTGTCCCTTCTTCTGAAGGATCGATCGATGAGGTTGCGGGTTCAAGGTTGCCTAATCCATGGGCGTTGTCGAGGACTATGGACCCAGAATTATTTGACTCTGTCGGGATACTTTGAACAACAGTTGAAATTGCAGGTCCTATGAAAAGATACGGGTCATCCCGCATCCGTTTCATTAGCAAATTGGTTTGTCTAAGTAAAAACGTACCCCTTTCTCATGCAGCTTGATATTCCGGGAGATCCCTAATCTGTACTGGGGATTCCTGGTGAGTTCCTGCAGCTTCAATATCTTCTTCAAGATCACTTATTTCTTCATCCAATTCATATGCAACTGCTCCTCCCATGTGTCGGCTAATTTCTTGAACCGCCTGCTCCAGAAACGTTTCTTGTTCTTCGTGGCTCATATCTCTAAACCTGGTTCCTCGAGGATCATATTTCCTAGATGCCACCATATTCCAGTCTTGGGCATTCTCAGTAAATATTTCATCCTCGAACTGGTCATGGGCATAGGGCCAACAGGATGATACCTGGGACACATGTTGTAGAACTAATCCCTTGGGATCGTGTTTGCGAAATCGACCAGTTTGGAATCGAAATTCCAATTGACCTAGCCCGAGTTGTTTAGCATGCACGGTATCTTTAACTATGTAGAATCCAATATGAAACCCATACGGTATGAAAGCCTGCTTCTTGTCTTTTACTAGAGTTGCATTGTATCCTTGTAGGATGGTTTGATAGAAACTTTCCCCTAACTCTAGCCAGTCTGGAACATAAATGGGTAATAAGTGGGGTGCCCCTGTGGTGCTGAAAACCCTGATGTAGGTTTCTCGTTCGTCAAAATACCAATGGCCAATTTTGGTTATAACCTTCTTTGCTTCATCTGAAAATCTAGGGCATTCTTTCCTAAAGAGAAAGAAGTACGTGCGTGCAATAAACTAATCACAGATAACAACATAGGATTTCTTGTACCTTTTTTCCCATAGGATGTTGAAGTATACATGGACCGTGAGCTCTGAAGACTGTCAATTCAGGTTCATCCCGGCGAAAGCGTTCCTGGCGCAGATGATGTCCAGTAGATACAAGGCCATGTAGAAGGCGGGGTATCTCCCTCCTTTGGCACCTGATCCTGTTTTATGCAGGTTCTCAACTGCTTGGAGATCCTGGCACCCCAATTGAAGCATGTTCCTGAAATGGTGACTGTAAAAGCCAGAGGCATCCAATCCTCTGAAAATCAGGAGCAGTATTTCTCCCCATGTAACCTGCTTAGTAGAGCCATGAGATATATGTATGGTTCCCTGAGATTGGTTGTTGGATACCATCCAACAGTCCGGTTTGTGAATTTTTTGTCTTCTCTCCACCAAGATGACATGATTTTATTGGTATCGTGTGATGCATAGAAACTCAAGACAAAATCAGTGCTCAACTTTAGCTCATAATCTTTGAGCTTATAATAACTCTGAACCTCCAATGGTAGGAAAACTCAGACACATTCACTATTATCATCATTGATCAGACATTTTTGGGTGTCAGTGTGGTCAATAATCCACTTTAGGAGCTCGATGCATGGAATGACTGGAGACCAGCTTGCCACCATGTGCAGATAATCTTTGAGAATGTTGGGGAGGACTTCGTTGTCGAGTTTCCTTGTTTCGGGATCGCTATGCGGGGTATATTCGAGGGTTTCTTCTTTCTTGATTTTCTTGAAAACTTCTTCCCAGCAAGGAAATGCCATCTTGGCTCCAATGCTTGCCTCCATATCTCCGAAAGATGGGGGCTAGACAAAGGGCTCCTTGGTGATTCTCTTAATGATGGACATTGGCTTGGGAGAGAATTATAATTGTCTCACAACTGATGGGGAGGAGCCTTCTCCTACTTCTGATCCTTTCATCTTAGGGGCTCTCGGGGATTTTCGGGTGGAAGGCTTCTTCGAAGGCATTGTTCCTGCAATTTAAAATGTCATTTGAACATGTGTACAGAGAAGCATTGGGTGCAGACATGTAATAATGAAATGCATGAAAACCATTAGTAGATACACACTTGTAATGCTTTCTATGACAATTGCTTAATACTCACTGAACTTTGGGCGTTTTCTTCCGGGTTGTTAGCTTCACTCTTCTGTTTGTTTTGAATTTCTTGTTGCACAGAATGGGGCCATGCACAATGACTCGAACAAAATATAACTAGAGAGGTACTACCAGTCATATCGATAAGTTAATACGAGTAATAAATGTAAATTCAAAATAAATTACCGTCAAATTTCTACAAATAAACCTTAACTAGTTGACGATGGAGGCATGGAAGAAGATACATTGTATCGGTGGGTTTTAATGGATCCTTTTGATTTGTGCACGAATTAGTAACTAATGCGTGATCTGTGAATTAACTACAATCTTTGAATGTGGCGTGTCTAACACATAAGGAGGTAAAACATCTCGTCGCATCACATCACTCCGACGTAGGGATTGAGGATCGGTTGTCTACTCTTTACCTCTACGTAGTGTTCATTATTGCATTTTTTTCTGCTGAAACTGAATGGATTGGCCTTTGGAGAAATCCTTCCTAAGGTTGTTCGTGGGAAAGGAACGCTTTCATCGGTTGATGTCGATGAAGGTCGGTACGCAGCTAATTTGACTTTCCAAATGATTTTCACCACCTTTATCTTTTGTCGATGCCGAATTTCTCAAGTGAGTTGGGGAAACTCTGGGTCACCGATTCATGCAGACAGTCGACGAAGAAGATTGAGTGGTACCCAAAAAAGAAAATGTTCATATATTTTTTAGGGTGTATTGAGTGCTCAACAAATGGCGATTCACTGGGTGAATGCAAAATCTCTTATTCCTCTTTGCTTCCCGCACACAATTTATTCATATCTACATATATTACAATATATTTATTTATTATTATTATTAATATTTTATTATTATTATTATTATTCGATGAAAGTATCATTTTAGGGATTGGCCATTTATTGGGAGGGCATCAATTTCCCCCCTCAGGTTTTTCAATCAATAGGTACATGCCCCTATTCTCTCGGAAACTTGGAAGGGTCCAAGCCATAGGCTTTGAAACTTAGAGTGTTTTCCCTTAGATTCATTTTCTTTGTCCCACTTAAGCACTAAGTCTCCTACCTCAAAGATCTTTTCTTTAGCCTTATGCTTATCAAACGATTATTTCACTATCTATTGGTGAGCCAGGAATTTTGACTTAGCCTTTTCTCTCTCTTCCTCCAACATGAGCAGAGTGTCGATTCTCTGTTGCATGGCATATGAGGGTTCTTCCTGGGAGTCCTGGGCCAATTGAAGAGATGGTAGATAGAGACCGTTAAGGAGTATAGCTTCTTGCCCATAGACTAAGAAGTATGGGGAATTTCCTATGGCTTCTTTGGGTATGACCCTATCGGCCCATAGGGAATTATGAAGTTGATTATGCCAATTTCTCTGGTTATCTGTAACCATGTTTTTTAGTATCCTTACCAGGTTTTTATTAGTCGATTCTGCCACATTGTTTCCCCGCGGGTAGTAATTTGCAGAGTAGTTGATTATAATTATTTTATTCAGAGAAAACTCAGTCAAAAGAGTAGAAGAAAAGTAGGCTACATTATCAAAGACCAAAACAGAGGGGATGCCAAACCTTGTGATCAGTTGTTGTTCTATAAATTGGATTACTACCTTTTTGTTTACATGAGTCAGAGGAATGGCCTCTACCCATCTGGTGAAATAGTCGGTAGCAGTAAGAATGTACTTGTGGAGTTTTGAAGAACTAGGAGTAATTTCTCCTATGATATCCAACCCCCACTGCTCAAAAGGCCTGGAGACAGTCACGGGCTGAAGTGGGATTGCTGCCCTTTTCTCCTTTCTGGCACTTAATTGACAAGTCTTACAGTTCCTAATGTGAGTGTGAGGATATTTGAACAAGGTGGGCTAGTAGTAGCTGGCTCTCAGAATCTTATGGGCGGTAGTGTTTCCTGCAAAGTGTCCTCTGGCGGGATCGTTATGGATATGTTCAGCACCTTGTCTGAGTCTTCTCGTTCGAGACATCTCAATAATACCCCATCATAGTTGATCCGAAAGAGTACCGAATTTATAAGACGATATTGTGTAGACTTCAATCTTAGGGCTCTCTGTTCCTTAGGGCTGAGGTTCTTGGGACAAACCCCGTGATACAGAAGATAAGTCAAATACTTGTACCAGGAGTCTTGTCTTGGGGAGATGTATGCTACTTCGTTGCACCATAGTGCCATTTCGTTTTCCCACCCAAAATCTTCATTTGCTTGATCATGGGCTTCAGCTGCGAGCTTACACAGACCTTGTCCTCTTACTATCTTGGCGGGTTTTATATCTAGATTAAATTCCTGGACTACTGCCATCCAGTTCCCCCTTCTTTCCCCCATTTCTTGTTGGGTAAACAGGGATCGGACCGCAGGGTGCGACACAAACACCTTAGTGTGATTTTTTAGAATGTAGGACCTGAAATGCTTTACTGCCTTATAGACCACGTAGGCCTATTTATCTATGGCAGGATAATTGAGCTCGACTCCTTGAAGATTATTACACATAAAGGAAACTAGGGCTTCGTTGTTGTTATCATCATGTTTCTGGGTCAAAACCGCCGCTAGCGATTGGTCGGAGGTGAAATTATAAAGGGAAAAGTATCTATTAAAATCGGGAATTCGCAACACCGGAGCCCAGGATATGGCAGCTTTGATATTGATGAAATCGTCTTTTCGCTCATCATCCCACTTGAAATCGGCATCCTTGCGAATCATCTTTTGTAAGGGTTTGATAATTTCGACGAAATCGGGGGTGAATTTCCTTACAAAGTTGATTTGCTCGAAAAAGGACTGGATGGTTTTCTTGTTATGGGGTAGCGGGAGTTGAGCTATGGCCTTAATTCATTCCGGATCTATGTGGATACCTGCTTGGGATATAATATGACCTAACAACTTACCTTCCTCGACACCAAAGATGGTTTTCTTAGGATTTAGCGATATACCATATTTTTGGCAGCTTTCAAAAATCTGAGTTAAGTGTTGGATGTGTTCTTCCCTATTCTTCGAATACATTGTTACGTCATCTAAATATAATACCATGCCCTATTGATAAGCCCATGAAAAGCCACATCCATGGCCCTTTGGAAGGTTTCTCCTGCATTGATTAACCCAAAAGGCATGCGTTTATAAGCGAAGGTTCCCCATTTGGTTCGGAAGGTGGTCTTTAAACGGTCTTCCTCTGAAACCAACACTTGGTTGTAGCCTAAGAAATCGTCTAGTAAGGAAAAAATCTCCAAGCCCGACATGGTCTGCAGGAGTTGCTCCATCGACAGGACCAAATAATTTTCCTTTTCTGAAGCTCTATTGAGGTTCCAAAAATCTACGCATAGTCAGATTTCGCCTGACGTTTTCCTTACTGGAACGAGATTTGCCACCCAGGAAAAATGTCTAACCTGAAAAATTATCCTCGTGTCTAGAAGCTTCCTTAATTCCTGATACATGAGAGGCTCTAGGGACGGGTGATACTTCTGAAGCTTTTGCTGGAAATGTTTCATTTCGGGTTTCAACAGGATGGTGTGCTGAATAATGCAGGTATTGTACGTTTTCAAATCTTTATAGGACCATGCGAAGACATCCTGGTATTGTCTGAATAATTTGAGGTAGGCTTTCCTCTCTTCATTAGACATAGTTTTTCTGAGATTAACATTCTTTGGGTTCTCTGGAGTCCCAAGATTCACAGTTTCATGGAGGGGGCAAGAGCTACCAGTCTTCGCATTTTTTGGTCCTTTAAAACGATCCTTTAGATCAAACAGACTCTCTAGATTAGCTATCCCCTTTGGGATTGTGTGAGCTTTCAACTTTCAAACATCTTGTCATGTTTGGGGATTAGTTTCAGTTTTTTGCTCTCAGAATTCTTCATCATCTATGGCTAGGTATTTGAAATTGTCTTGGTTGGTCAAGAAGTTTATGATTTTCTCATCACCTTCAAAGACTTTCCAATTGGAAATATTGTTCGGCATCAACGGTTTGTAGAGAAACTCCACAGTGAATTGGGAGGCTTCATAATCTTCTAAAGGCGACAGTCAGGAAGCGGTTGTGGCCAAGGATTTGGCAAGAACGTTCTGTTAGAAAAATAGGACCGTGGAGCAATAAAATAAAACAAATGCGGAAACAAAACACAGAATATGCACAATACAATAGAGACACAGATTTACATGGTTCACCCAGTGTGGGCTACGTCCACCAGAGAAATTGTCGGGTCCTTCCTTTATTATTATCCAGCATATGAAGGGATACAACCTACAGCAAAACCCGTTGTAACTTCCTCTTCTTTCTCTCACAGTCTCCTATCTCAGAATACAATATTCACCATCAACCATAGCCGCAA
>JASDQU010205436.1:4171-22079 GCA_032191745.1 Picea mariana
CACACGAATGAGAATGGTAACGCCCCACCATCTCCTGAAGCCACTTGCCATAATCTTCTTCCTCGTGACCCGTCTTGCTAATTTGCTTCGGCCCGCCAGATGATCTAGAACTCGGCTTCTTCTTGTCAGTAAGAACCGAGATAAAATCCCTAGATGATCTCCACACTTCCTGAGGCTGCGTTTCATACATCGTTGCCATCGATACGCCCTCGACCCCCCAAAATACAACACAGACAGATACAACTTCCGAGTATCAAACCCGGACCTCTCACAGCACAATCGCTAGTCAAATCACAATTATGTAGTCTAAGAACCAGCTCTCACGTCTCGTAGAAACAAAAAAAGCCGAGAGAGCGCGAATTATGCCCTCCAAGAATGGACTTCTATGGGGTTTCTCATGCTTATATAAGCTTCGATCTGGCGATCTGCAAGTATGAGAACGAAATTTGACCAAACGAGATGCTTTAAATCTGTATCCAATCTTCGTATTGCTGTCGTTGTCAAAATCCAATATATTTACTGGAATCTTATCCTTCCATCGACATGGATATCGCCCATCCATATGTTATCATACCAACTACCGAAAGTAAACGAGTTCGATTTTCGTGACGCGCAGAAGATCAACTTGCTCAGGGATCGAGAGCTCTGTTTGGTTTAATTTATTGGTGCGCGCAAATGCTCAACTTGCTCAACTTGCTCTTGGTCCACAGGGATCGAGAGCTCTGTTTGGTTTAATTTATTGGTGCGCGCAAATGTTCAACTTGCTCAACTTGCTCTTGGTCCAAAAGGATCGAGAGCTACGCTTTGTTTAATTTATTGGTAAACCCAGCAAAATCTTGGAAATTTGTTTGGTGGTAAAGCTTTTTTGTTTCAATACTCGGCGACCTTTTTGCATGACCTAGCAACCTACCGATCGCACTTATGATGTGGTGTTTTAGAGAGTTGCACTTACGTTTGGAGGCATTTGCGCCAAGGCGAGACTTTTTACCTCCACATCACCACGATAACGTAAGCATTTTGTCATTGCGATAACTCGATATATGTAGTATAAATAGGATCCAAGTTATGTGCTTCATTAACCATCTTGTAAACATAGGCGAATTGTGTGATAGTTGGAAATTGGATATTTTACACAATTATTCATAGTGAATTTTAAATTACCGTGGATAGTGGGATTGACATAATTTTTTATTGTGTAATGTAAATGGATTTGGATTACATTTTAGTGATTCATTTTAAGTGTGGGTTTATCATGCATTGAGAGGTATCAAATTTTTCATGTGTAATTTTTTTTTCAAATTTTGTACTTAGAAAAAAAGTTTGCATTTACATAGATTTAATGTCTCTTGGTGTATGGTAGATCTAGGGTCAAAATGGATCTATACCGTTCTTAAGATATATTCCATGTGTCAATTGAAGGTTGGGAATGGAATTAACTACACAGCTCCTTCACACACAACAATGCACCATTCAAATGTTTTAACAGTAAGAATTTTTTTACTTTCATTTTTTACAAATATTCCACATTTAAATATTTTTTTGTTATCAACATTTTTTAAAATGCCACTTGTGAGCTCCATATTAAGCATTGGTGGAATTACACATCTCCCTAATATTGGGAATTAGAAAGCACCTATCTTTGAAATAAGAAACTTTAATTTCAATTACTTTATCTCCCTTAAGGTGGATATTGAAATATTTTATTGATGACTCATTGAAATATTTTTTTGTTATAAATAATTTTTTCAAATCTCATATGTCAACTCCATGTTGAGGAGGGAAAGAAGTACAAATCTCCCACACATTCCATTGTACAAAGTGTTTGTTGAGGCAATAAGAAATTCCTCCATATATATGATATTAAAATATTTTATTTAATATGGAAATTCAAATAGTTTATTTATGGTCCACTTTAAATTGTGAGGTGTCAACTCCATGTTGAGCACTAATGAAATTACACAAATGTTCTTAACCATTAGACCCACTCAAGGTGTATTTTAAATAAAGTATTCAAATAACTATAATTTACTCATTTTGAAGGTGTCAATTTATTGTTTCTTTGAACAATGAGAATTTTCTTCCTATTTAGATCCGAGCAGTAGTGTTGGATATCGTTTATAATAAGCTCAATTTTCATTACCAGATGCTTCGTTTTGGCCAATTCTTTCTTGCAATGTAAGGAAATGTTAATGTGATTAAGAATTTGGCGGATAGCCATGTCAATGCCATGCTAATAAATACAAATCCCAAACCACCATCAACCATGATATGATTCTCACTAAGAGGAACATAAATATATGCAATCTCTTTTATAACACAAAATCACAAAGACATACCGGTGAATATCTCAAACTGAAAATTTATTTCCCACCAATCAACTCCTCAACCAATACTAACCAGAAATTATGTAAAGAACTACTACAACAAAGTGTAACCGGAAATTGTGTAACAAAAATCCAACCTAAGATTGTGACCACTATTGTTGAAGCTTTTTAAACAGATATTTCTCATACTCTCAGATATGACCAAACAATTGCATATTTACTGACAAACATTAAGGTAAGATTTGAGGTTAGCATAGAGCACTAAATCACTAGAAAATAACTCACACAAGTTCAATAAATTAACAAATGTCGATGAATCATTGCAGTTTTTCACTGCATTGGCAAATAACTCATAATTGTCGATGATTCATTGCAGTTTTGCACTGCATTCTATCTGTATATTAATTCAAGTTTTCGCTATGAGATATAATATTTATGCCTATATTATTTTCATGCCAAATCACTTTGAAGCATGCCATGCACATATGCAATCACTTCGAAACCCGAGAAAAGTATATTGATTTAGCTTGGAAGTATATTGAGATACTCTATCAACAATGAGGAAAATATGAATCGTTTTAAATAGATCCTACAAAGTTTTGATAATGATATATCCCTTAATGTTTATTTAAATAATGAGAATATGCGAACATACAAAAATTCTTTTATTCTAACTTTAATGTAACTTTAATAAGGCTTCACTAAAAGCAAGACACTTTGCATGAAAAAACACCTGTCTAATCCTATCCATGTCAAATTAAGTGTCATACATATAAGTTTGCCGATTAAGTGTGGACAATCGACAGGAACTATGAGAGTCACAATTGCTTATGGCCTTGTCTCCAATTCCATTAAAGTACATATAATAGATGAAGTTTTGCAGTAAAATAAAAATGGATATACATGCATAAAGCAGAGTGTGTTAATGATATACAAAGCAACTAGAGTTATGAAAAATTTCATGATAAGGATGAACAAAGTTTGAATTTCGTGGTCCTGATGTTAAAAACACCTTAGCGTCTAAGCTCTTTGCATCATGCAGTTACTGCGAGAATAAGAGTGCAGATGCCTATGACATGCAAGCACGAGATGAAAATCCTGATAATTATGTTGTAATCTACTCTTCTTTTATTGGAGGTCAAGCGTGTTGGGCTGACATGCCCACTCCAGGCCACCAATGCGTTGACTCCCAGAGCAATTAGTTCCATCTTAAGGATCTTTGGAACAATCGGATCTCGTTTTACCAACCACGGTCACTCCCTCTGCTTTAATGGCTATCATTGGGTTTTTGATCCTACTGCTATAAGCTTTAATCTCTACCCCATATTTGAAATTGACGCTCGTTGCAAGTAATAAATGACAATCAGTCCATAAATCCTGCCCGTCAACAAGTACATTGGCCAGAATCATTCCATCTCCCCTGGCTTGTTGCACAACCAATCCCATCTCTGTCATTCCATATTCCCCTCCAAGATCACAAAGCATAATTTTTCCATTAACCCTTTTAGAATCAAGGCTTCCCACAAGGCAGAAATTTGCAGTCTCGTTACTGGATGTGGTTTTTCCATATATCAAAGGAAATTGCTTTTGTCATAGCGTATTGCCTTTGTAAAGGGAAGATGCTCTATATTTTTTATCATTCCAAAGCACCACGGGAGATAGAAACTCTTGGTCGATGGAACTAGCGACTTCTATGGTTATCCATGGTGTCGTGTTGAAAATCGTAGGGGGGAAATTGTAGGTGGGAGAGCCACCAATGTTCCATTAATTCAGACTGTTGGATATGGTTTGAATTAAAAAAGAAGAGTGATGCACTCTTGGCTTGGTGTGATTGTATATTGTTTTGGTTGAGACAGTTTTCGTATGTCCATAGTGACTCAAAATTGTTTGACCATGGACCTCTTATAATGAATTTATGCAGAGGTCAAAATTCCAGAAGTAAAAGAATTTTAAACAAATATAGAGTATTTACATTGAATTACTAACAAAAGGGACATATTGGAAGAATCAGAAATTCTCCATCATATGGTTCAAAGGAATGATAATTAAGGAATGATAATTGATCTAGAGAAGTGATTTGCTTCATAATTGTTACATAATACTCCATCAACAGTAACTCTCACTTAGAGATGGAATATGCAATTGATCATATGAAAAACCCAGTTTTCATATTGACGAAGTGTATGTAATTAATACCTCTATGAAGTATAAGTTGCTCCTTATTCCAAACAAGTTTGGAGAGACACAAGCTTTAACATTTCTAAAGATCTATTTTTCATTATTATTTTTGGTGTTAGAAATTGTTTTAAATTAGCATGTAGATTTTGATTAAAAGGAAAAGATTTCCATACCAACCTTAAAATTTTTTTATTGAAACAACTAAATAAAATTGTGCATATATTTTTAGAATAAAATTGTGCATTTATTGTCATTCCTATAAACATAAATGACTCTTATTTGGTTCTAAGATATAAAAAGAATAAGCCAGTGCTACATGATTGCAAATGTTTCGACATCTTCTCTTTCGTGTGTATACAGAACAAATCTTAGCACCTTCCTCAATTATTGTCGATGGTGGCTACTCTAATTTGATAATGGTGCTACTTTCTTCTAATTGACAGAGTCTTGAATCCTACAACAACGACTCCCTTAAATTGACCAACACTAACTTCTTTAATTCAATATGGTGGATTTGTTGAATAGTTTTAGAGTTTTCAAATAGGAAGGATGATGACGATGACTTCCTTTCTTCCTAGCAAGAAGAGTGGTTTGTTTCTTTATTGGCAGTGGCTTCTTGAAATGGAAGATAAACTTATTTTCTGGAAGGATGATGTTGTCTCTCTCTCAGATACAACTCAGATATAGTGTCTATTTGAAATAGAGAATACTAGTAATTTTCACACATATTCTTCTTTGATAACACTCATGATTACTACAACATGTCTTCACTATTTAGCAATTGCAACCATATCTAACAGGATGGTGGTTGTTCTATGAAACCATAATATCCAATCAAAGTCGTTCAATACTATCAGTGACAAGATAGAGGTTGTTCTCTCAAACCCTAATATTCAATCAGAGTCATTCACTAAAAACTAGGCTCATAAGTTATTTTTTATTATACAATAAAAATTAGAAACTCACGGTAAAATACACTTTCTTATCATAAGTCTAATAGACCTGCATGCTCCTTGAACCAAGATTTTGAGCTAATCCACAGGGGTAGATTCATGTCCTTAGTTTATCGTCAAGGACTTATTGTCGATGTCCTTAGCCTTCGAATCCATAACTACTAGTACTAATTCTAGTAGTTGTTGAGCTTTTGAGTTGATCTGCAGGGGCAACCATAACTACTAATTCCAATGGTTGTTGGGATTTTGAGCTGATCCGCAGTGGTCCTCATAATCCTGGAGGACTTATTGTCAATGGCCTTGGAAGCTATAGCTGGTCATTCCATACAACTATTTTCTAATTGGTAAATTATTCTTGTGGGCTTCCGTGGAGAAAGGCTCTGGCGTTCCCACGAAAGACCACATCGTCCTTCCCAAAACCTACATGAAGTTGAACAAATGTATACTGGATGAAGCAGTGGCTCTAGGAGGCAGCTTCATACATTGACTACAAAGGCTAAGTATTGTCAGAGTCAAAGCAATGACGAATAAGAAATTTATATTATTTAAATCATTTGTTTTTCTTGAAAAATATGAAAAGAAAATTGAACAAAGAAGGAGATATTAAGTCCCATTAGAATTTGTAACCGAATCATAAATTTAGAAAAGAAAATTTAAAAATTCAGAAAAGTTTTTTAATGCTTTTTAAAAATGAGGTTTAATAAATAATTTGGTAGAATTAAGGAAAAGTGAAGCTTCAACATAAAAAATTCACCCATTAATTAACCAAAATGCACCAAGTAATACAGATTTGACTGCTGCGTCAAAGCTATAGCCCCTAGCCGGAGGCAGGGACTAATAAGCAACAATACTTATCTTACTCAAATTATGTTCATGCCAAGTGGAAAAACCCTATGGGCTAGTGGAAAGTGTTGTGTTTAAGTTTATGTCATGGTATTGATAAATGTTATTTTGATGTACATGGTATGTCTTATACACCCTTATACCATCCATTTTCTATTCCCTTGAACTACAATAGTGAATAAGTTGTGACTCTTGATCAAAAAATAAATGGAGCCTCCATTGGTGAACAGGGAGTTCCATTGGATTACCCATGCTTGAATTATGCTAGTTGTATCAACCACTACATATTTTAATTTCCATGAGAACATGTCAAATGATGATCTTCCAACACAAAATTTAAATAGTGTGACAACTCGTAAAAGTTATAAAAGTAAGTCAAATTCACAAAATGAAATCTTGTCGGCGAGTGACAAGAGTGGCCATCTTGTTGATGCATAAGTACATGTGTAGGAGTTGATGGATCACTATTTTTCTAAAAGGTATGGTTTCTTACCCTTGCTTCACTTGGATCCTCTATCATTGAGATACACTAGCAAGTGAGTTGTAAATTGTGACAAAAAAAAAATGAAGCATCTATTGGTCAAGCACATAGTTATGTTTGATTTTCCAAAACTATGTTAATATAGTACCAACCATTATACATTTTCCACCTTGTAAATGTGCAAAATGACGATTTTATGAATGAAAATTTCAATAGTGTGACAAGTTGTAAATGTTGTGGGAGTCGGTCAAATTTGCAAATCAAAACACCATGGGCTAATGGCTAGAAAAATGACCTCTATGATCCATAAGTACATGCTTAGGATCTAACATGTCATTACTTTTCTACATGGTATGTTTTTTTAATGCCAAAACATTTATGGATTTTGTTAATGAAATTTTCTAGCAAGAGAGATGCAACTTGCAACAAAAAATTATTAGAGCCTCCACTGGCTAAATGTTAGGATCTGATCCTAACCCCTCTTCATGGGTCATTAGTTAGCAAGCTATGTTTTCTATGTATTAAAGGCAAACATTAGTTAATAAGGCATAATAAATAAACTTTAAAGGAGAATAAGTCAATGTAAGAAGACCTAATCGAAGCTTCCGCCTATAGAAATATCTTCCTCTAGAAGTTTCCTTAGGAGATAGAATTAGTATAAATACGAGTAGGAGACATTGGAGATTTTTGTCTTGGAGATTATTGTAATAGAGATTTTCTCTGCTAGAGGTTTCTCCCTCAAAGAGGCAAGTGAAAATTTCTATCATTAATAAATATTCTCTTTCTTGTGTTATTCTTGTATTATTCTAGTATTGTTCTAGATATATCATTGTTGTTCTGCCATTGCTTTCTAAATATTTATGTTTTGCATATTATATTATATCTGGAATGTTGCAAGTTGTATCAGAGCTCTTTTCTGGGAAGAACTTGTGGGGTAAAAAAATTTCATGGTACAGATGTATTCCAACGTATTTAAGCTACAAAGATCTGTCATTCCACGCATAAACCCACAATAGGGAACTCATACATGCAGAGAATACAAGTAGTACTTGACCGCACATTGTTGGCCACCCTTGTAACCCCTATTGTTACCCCTTCGAGTGGTAGTGCATTAGAAATCACCTATATACGGTTCAACCTATATCTTCTGAATCCCTCCATAGATAAACCTATCGACCGCCTGACTTCTATAGTGCCATCGAGAACAACACTCAGGAAGATACTCTCTAGTACCTGGGTAGTCAGGTAGTATGCCTAAGGGCATGGTCTGGCCTCCTTAGTTGGTTCCCTAAGATATTGGGTTGAGTACTACAGTTGAACCCTGCACATATATCAGAGAGCTATAACATAGGGAAAACCCTTATTTGTAGAAACCTTGAATAACCTTACCCTTGGGACAACAACATCAACAAAACAAACAAATTCTATTTTCGTGGAACTGTTTCTCTTGTATTCCGGTTGCAAAATTCATACACATTTCTTATTGTTAAACATTTGGCCATTTCGTGATTGTAGTATTATTCAAATTGGAGTATAACTCCGTAGGAGTAAAAAAAAATTAATATAAAATAAAATAAAATAAAAATTGTGGGGCCTATCAGCACCCCTATTTGTAACCTAGTCCATTGCATTCCTCTCTTCATTCTGATCGCATTGGTGCCATTCACTTTTAATCCTTTTTTTCTCTCTGTGGTCCCACCCCTTTTTGAGACACCCTTATTTGAAACCTATCCCATTGGACTCCTCTCTTTGTCCTCATCACCCTGGTAGATCTCATTTTTTGTTGTCCCGATTTTCGTCCCGACACCTCATCTACTACCTAAGCCGCTACCATGCCAACCACCTGAGATCAAACCCAAGAATACTTGGATACTAGGTTGTCCAACTTACAAATTTGAATGGACTTCATCCCCTCTACCATACAAACAAAAATCAACAACTCCTTCCCTGCGACAGTCCACATAGAAATATGTGAAGCCATGCATCCATTCACAAAGGTAAGAAGGTAGATCCCAATACATATGATCCTCAACATTCCAATTATGTGCATAATCATTCCTCCCACTCCCCTTGAGGTTATCCACACTCTTGGAATAAGGTTCCCAAAGTTGACATACATAAATTTGATGGATCCAACCCAGTAGGATGGGTCTCTAAAATGAAACAATACTTCCCCCTCCATAATACCTGGATCAAGAGTGATGGAAGTGGTGGTAGTGGCATAAGAAATCTTATCTAGGAAATCCCACTTGAAACCTTTTCACTAAAGCAGTTTGTGCCTGTTTTTATAGGGAATACCATTTTTTGGGTAGACTCACCACACTGCACAAAAATGGATGAGTTACAGGTTTCATCACAACATTTGAATAGTTAGATATCCAGAATGAGGGATTATCTTATGTATTTCACCTTGAATGTTTTATCATTTGATTAAAGGAAGTCATCGGGGCTCATTTGAACATGCATCATCCTACTACCTGGTTGCAGGAATGTCAAGTACTAAAGGAAGTTGATACCATCCTTCAGGCCCCACCCATGAAGGCTCTAGTTCTCAACCATCCTCTCCTCAGGGCTGACCTAGCTCCTACACAAACATTGAAGATCCAAAAAGTATCTCCAGATGAAATGGAAGAATGTCACATGCAAGGAATTTTCTACTATTGTGATGAAAAGTATTCACCAGGAAATAAATGTAGAGAACACAAGTTCTTCCAGATTGATTCATTGACCTCATCTCCTTTTGAAGACATTTCATCATATGAGGCTCCTAACTCAGATGAGGCTCCACCAAGTGATCATTTCTAAGCTCCAGTTGTAATCACTGTGGAACCAGGTGTTATAACCCTAATTTGCACCAGAAATGCTTACCTAACATCAGGCCATTTCATATGCCTTCTTTTCCAAGCCAGTACTGAACAACTCTTCTTAAAAACACCCTTTTTAAAGGCCCATGCGCCCTGCTCCACTACAACCCACGTGTACACTCTAGCTGACTCACTGCAGCCCGTGTGTACCTACAAAAGCATGAAAAAAGGAAAGCTATTGACAGAACACACAGCTTTGTGTAAGTTAACTAAACCTTTTGGCCCTGCATGGTCAGTCATTCAGCCAAATACCTAGCTTCTTATAGCCTACAAAAGAAAGGTTAAGGGTCCCATTTGAAATAAGGAAAATCATAAGAAAAAAACTATACCCAATTGAGCACTCCCCTTGTCCCAAGCTTTAGCCTTCCTTGTGAAAAGAGAAATATAGATCAAAGAAGTTGGAGGACAGTTGAAGAGGATCCCAAGACTAGTTACAGGGAGCAGTGCTGGCCACATATTGTAAGTTTACTCTTGTGAAGATTAATACAAAAAGGAATACTTGTCCCATCCTGCCATATCATGTGTTCGAGTTGAATGTTTATTTTATGATATTGTCACAACTAACCCAACAATTAGTATATGAAATGCATGTTCATAGATTTTTGTTTATTCATTTGTGAATGTAGGTCATCTTTGGGAGGAGGCTTGCAATCAAAGAGCGAGTGAAAGCAAAGGGATCAACATCAAATGAAGGACTTGAGGTAGAGTTATTGAATCTCATTTACACCTTTTTATTGAATGAATGTGGGGTTTTGTGTTGGGAGAACAGGAAAGAGTAGAAGCCTTTGAAATGGTCATTTTCTGCATGCATGATTAGAGCTCTTAAATGCTAAGTCCGTAGGAGGGATTCCCACCCACAACAGAATTGGCCACCGTACTGGGGCTCTCTAGGGTTTTCTGAGAGTCCTTTTTTGGGTATTTTTAAAAATTTGTTTCATTACTTGTTTTTAGAGTTTATGCAAAAGTCTGAGCTAGTAGGGATTCTGGTCTTCCATACCAGTATTCCCTACTTTCTTTGCTTGGTTGCATTCTCATTTCAGGAAGTCACAGAATTACACGCTGCCTATATAAGGTCTGCCTGCGTGTACACACACCCAACCTTCACACAGCCTGTGTGGACACACTAGCTGATGAAGTGACAGTAGTGTGGTTAAGTTTAGAATTTTTTTATTTAAGAGGCAAGCATCCTCTTACCTGTCAGAAGTGATCCTTCTCAGGGGTTTTATGAAACTCATTCTGGTCTCTATTTTTGTAGTTTGTAGCTTAGGTATCACTTCAGATTGGTTTTGTTCTATGAAATTTTCCTTGGATTGTTTTTCTTTTCTGACAAAGTAAGTTTCTGAGTCTTCAAGAGATTCTGGTTCTCAATACCTATGGTCTCTTCCATTGTTGGATTTCTTATCTTTTCATTTTTTTGAAGAAGTTGTAGAGGTACACGCGGTCTGCATAAGGTCTGCATGCATGTACACGTGCTCTGACCTTTTACAGCTTGTGTGCACATGTTGGTTATTGAACTGTCAGCGACGCACCTGTTGAGAAATTTTTTGTTCAAGGAGAGGCAGTCATCCTTTTCCTTGTCAAAATTTATACCTCTCAGGGTTCTTGGTCTCTCTCATTACAGTCAACAACTTAGGTATGATCACAACAATAACTTTCTTTTTCCTTAAAAAGTTTTCCTAAAATTTGTTTTCTTTCATAGGGTTTTTAGACAAGTGTGAGAGTCTGTTTTCATCAGTTTGTGCGTTATTGTCAGCGACTCTTTGCAATCTGTGCTTAGGCCAAAAGTTTTCTTGGTCTTTAATTGTCGTCATTTTTCCTTTTTTTCTTTGTGAGCATTAAATAAAAAAGGTTTTCTTTTCTTGATTTGGTTAAGTAGTTGTTGGTTTGCATTAATAACCAGGAAACGTTTTTCTTTCATAAGTTCTTGGTTGTTTACTTAGGACAATAAGTAGCTCATATTCGAGCGAAATCCTATTTTGAGTTTGCTTTTCAAAGATCTTAGAAAAAAAAATTAGTTTGAAAAAGTTGATTAAGAATTGTGTCAAGAAGAAGTTATTTTGTGTTTATTTTTCGTTCGTCTCTCAAACATCATTAGTTTCATTTTCATAACATTTGACTTAAGACAAGCCATAAAAAATTAACGATTAATTAAAATCAACTAGACTTTATGTTTGTAGGGTCCATCAATTAGTCTAGGCTAGAGCCTTGATTTAGGTTAGAGAGGAAACTCTTCAAGGCTGCAAAACATACATAAGAATCTGTGCTAGGGAGTGTTAAAAGTCTAGTATCATGAAAGTTATCAATGACCCCCCTCTAACATAGGGGCTAAACACGAGTTCATGTGCAGAAAGTTAGCGGAGATAACCCCTCCAAAGCGAGACCAATCATAGTGGAGAACACATATAGAGGGATTTTCTTGGGATTCTGTCAATTGCATTTTCCATGAAGCTTCGTGGGTCTCAAATCCATTCGAGGTCCTCAGTTGTCTTCCATACCACTTTATTTCAATACCCTTGACAGGTTTCAGGCTCGATACCCTTCTCATTGTGGTCTACGCGACTGTTGACTATACTCGCCTGGTGACTGTTCACGTGCTGACAACCTAGTTGCCTATCCTTTTTAGAGACATACACCAGTGACTGTAGGGGTATACCGCGGTATCTAGGACATAAATCAGGCCACTCTTTCTAGAGTATACTTGGAGTGTGCTTTCGTGTTCGAGTTGCACTTGCACCGGTAAGTTGCTCTAGTGTTGGCTATTGTAGTTGTTATTCCAACTAGTATAGTGTTTGCTTGTTTTATCTTGTAAGGTCTTTTCTCTAGCATGTCTTGTTTTTGAAAAATCAGTAAGCCCTAGTGTGTCTTTGATCTTCTCACACAGTGGAGGATCACGAGCTCCACTGGTCAAGAAGGCTTCCTGGCCTGCCACCAATTACATTGGAGCCACCCCCGCCACCGCTAAGGAAAAAGCTAGACCAAAAAGGGTCTTTTGAAGTGACCAGGTCACAAGAAACTGTGCCTGACCAATATCTGGAGGAACCAACTATTTTAGACCTTGGAGCGGAAGCTATTGGTCCACCCAAAACTCCAACCACTGATCTTTTGGTGCCCATCATCGTACAGATTTATCCTTATGGGTGCCAGACAGTGTCACATGCAGCAATGGAAACAAATGTTGCCACTTCTTCTAGGAATTCTTTTATTCCCACTACGACTGTCACCACAAGGGGTGTTCCACCTCCTAACCCACCATCCCCGGTCTGAGCCACCATGGTCTCGACTACGTCTACCTCGAGAAGTGGTCTGATCTTGTCTTTGGTGGCGACCACTACTCCTTTCACACAGAGTGCGATAGTCCCTCCATTCTCATACGTGATGTCTAGCTCAGGTACAAGCGTTGTAATATCCTAATCCACTTTACAGACTTTAGGTCTGGGGGTAGGGAGCTCTAACGCTCCTTTGCAAGAACCCATGGGGGGCACTTCAGCTCCTTTTAGCACTTTCCCTTATGGGGGAGGTCATATACCTCCTTCGTCCCCTTCACTCAGCAATACCCAACAGTAATCCGCTAGTCCAAACCGACACCATAGTTCATTTGGAGTAGGGAGTCAAGGACCACCTTATCATAATATGCCGGTAGGATCGACACCTTTTTCTTTATTTGATGCGTTTGGTAACAACGCTTTATCATCAACTGCTTTCCTGACTGGGAGAAACCCCGGTTATGGCCAACCTAATCCTATGTAGGGTACTATTCATGCACAGGGGGAAAACCCAAGAACTTCTTCCGCATGAGGACCTTGGAATTCTTAGCAAGGATCAGTTCCCTCATCAGGAATGTCGATCTGGGGCAATTCTTTTCACAACCAATAGAACCTCGGGCAAGGTGCAATACCTATTCCCATGGGATCGGCATGGGGAAACCCTTCCCAAATTCCTCCGAATGTAATGCACGCCCAACCATCTACGTCCTATTTCAAGAATCAACTGTTGATGTCTCCTCAAACACAAAATCTGTATGCTGGTCATGGCCATGGTTTTTACCAGAACCATGGCCAGCACCCCAACTTTTCCTGGCAACCTGGTGTCATTCAAACTATAGGCCCTCTTTTCCATGGTTATCACAAACAACCCAAACTACCTTTCCTTGCAAACTTGCACTTGCCAGAATTAACAAGGTTGTTGAATGAACCTATTTTTCATGATCCACGTTGGCCCCCTATGCCGACGAAGTTTCCTTCGGACATACCAAAGTTCGAAGCCAATCCTAATGAAGATCTAGGAGATCATGTGACTACCTTTCATCTTTGGTGCTCATCTAATTCGTTGAAAGATGACTCCATACAGTTGTGATTGTTTCAACGTACTCTCATTGGGAGTGTTGTGAAATGGTACATTGAGATCGACCACTCAAGATACTCTTCCTTTGGTAAATTGTCTATGGATTTCCTAAACCATTTCCAATTACTTGTGAGATACGACGCTGGCACAAAATTGTTGGACAATTTCGAACAGACAAAGGAGGACCATATCACTGATCACATCCGAGAATGGAGATGCCCGAAGAGTTTGATTAAGGTACCAGTCCCACCAACATTACTTCTTGAGTGGTTCCTTAAGTCTTTGATCCCACAATTATCCAAAGACGTCGCAAGGTCGAGATTGTTTTCCAAAGAAGATGCAATCATGAGAGCTCAACAACTTGAGCTAATCTATTCTCAGTCCGGTCTAGTCTACAAGATCTTTCCAGATGTGCCACGATCAATAATTGATAAAACTAGATAGAGAGTTGGACCACATACCAATGGTATTGTTGGTTCAACACAAACAAAGCCCACTAAACAACTGATGAAACAATTGCAACAATTGTCCATACAACACACAACGACCATTCCGACAACTATTCCAGCTGCTCCCCCTACCCAAACATCGGATATACACAACGTGCAATCGAAAAATCTAAAGGCCACCCAGTAGCCTAAGGGAAAGAAAAAACAATGTAACATGGGTAAGGGGGGATAAGAAACCCACTAATAATGATGGTAGGGGCAACACTGAAAAAAGGAAGTCGAGGAATCCGTGTAATCTGTGTGCGGAAGACCACCTGACTCACCAATGCCCTCGGCTTGCAGAGGCCCAAAAGTTATTATCACAACAACAGTTGGTTGTGTTAACAAACCCTTTTCAACATCGCCAAAATCTAACTCAAGCATCTACAAGTGTGCAAGGGGGCAGCCAAGGACCCCCTCCATTGTCAAACAATCCTGCATCCGCAAATGTGTATATGATTAAAGGTGATGCCTATATATCGACTAGAGCACATGATTACATCAAGCCAAGCACCTCTAAGAAGGGTAAAGAAGTTGAAACCCCATCTCTTTCTCTCTAGATCGAGAAGACATTGGGTGAAACAATGAAATGCATCCCAAAAGATGCATTTAAGAAAGCTTCTCACAACCCAAATGTAAGGGCTGCCCAGAACTACTCTGTGTTGGAGGATTTGTTTCAAACCCCTTGTGCAATGTCTTCTTTGGAAGTCCTCCAAAGCTGCCCTTCCCAGAGGAAGGTTCTGTTAGCTTCTTTAGGATCCACCAAGACTTGTAATCTGAGTACGATCATGCTTGATATGACCGACATAAAATCTCATCTCCCTTACAATGTAGCATTCTAGATAGTAGTGGCTTACACCACAAAAACTTTTAATCGGAACATTTTCCGCACAGTGGTTGATGAGGGTGCCTCAACATGTGTAATGTCTTTGGTGTGTTGGAAGTCCATTGGCCAGCCTGGTTTGTCTCCATCGCCTACTCTTCTTACCTATTTCGATGGTCGTTCATTCTTACCACATGGCATTATCCCCTCTTTCCCTGTGTAGTTAGGAGGGAAAACTGTGTGTGTCAAGGTTTAAGTGGTCGACGCATCTCTTGACTACAATATCTTGTTAGGAAGGATTTGGACCTATGCTATGCAAGTAGTAGTCGCTACAGTGTTCCAGGTCTTGTTGTTTCCACACGAGGGCCAGATTATGACCATTGATCAGTTGTCTTTCTCTCGTCCTGACCCTTCATTGGGGGCATCTACGATCCCAATGATTGATAACCCTCAACCCAACGTCGTCAACATAGGGGTTGGTTTGTGCCCACCTTTGATGGGAACTTTCGATTACCCACCTCCTCAAGGTGATGTTAAGTTCATAACTAACCACCATAAGGTTGAGGTGCTCCAAGTTTTGTCATTTCACATGACTTACTTCAACGATCTATGGATTCTTCCTCCCCCATCGGCCATGATGGAAGGGACAGGGCACCATGGTATATCCATGCCCTTGTTCACGACAAAAGTAGCATACTCTTTAGTCCAACAAGTTTCCACCGACCCCGATCCAACTCCCACACAAGAGTTAGATTCGATTCTAGATCCTATTTGGGATCAAGGTTCCCTCGGTGATACAGATTCTTTAGACTTAGTCTTTCCCTCAGATGAAGAAATCATGGAAGCAATGACTAGTCTAGACAAACCCTGGGACAATCTTCGTCACAGATATTATTTCCTCTCAGAGTTAAGAAGAATTGAGGCTGGGGAATTCACCTTCACTTTGACTGGAGATAGGTCTTGTCCTATTAATCCTTTGGCTACACATGTTGTTTATGCCAAGGATAATATGGCAACCATTGCCGAAACTATACCTATAAACATCTCCAGAACCCCTGGCATCGTGGATAATGTTTTCATCGGAGCTGACTACTCCCTTGAAGAGATTCAAATCTACACAGATTTATTTAAGGAATTTCACGATGTTTTTTCTTTGTCTTACAAGGAAATGCCAGGCATTGATCCAAAAATTGTTGAACATGAAATAATGACTTATCCTGACGCTAAGACGGTTCGGCAGAAGAGTCATCCAGTTAATCCTAAGAAAGCAGCAACTATTAAGGTCGAAGTGGAGAAACTGCTCAAGGCAGGTTTTATCTACGTTGTCAATTTGACCCAATGGGTGTCAAACCTTGTGTCGGTTAATAAAAAATAGGGTACGAGTCACATTTGTACAGACTTTCATGATTTAAGCAAGGCCTATCCAAAAGATAATTTTCCCACACCATTTATTGGCCAGATAGTCGATGAATGCACAGGTTGCGAGGCCTTTTCTTTCATGGATGGTTTCTCGGGATATAATTAGATACAAATCAAACCCAAAGACCAACACAAAACAACATTCATTTGTCCATGGGCCACGTTCATGTATCGTAAGATGTCATTTGGTTTGAAAAATGTTGGCGCTACCTTTTAGCGGGCCATGTCTTTTGATTTCCATGATCTCAAACATATCATTGAGGCTTACTTAGATGATTTAGCATCACTCTCTCGTAAGAGAACTGATCATCCCACACACATCCGAATTATCTTTCAGCAATGTCACTACTTCCGGATTCGCTTGAATCCCAACAAATGCAGTTTTTGTGTGACGTTGGGCCATTTGTTAGGTTTCATATTTTCAACAACAGGGATCATGTTCGATCCTCTAAAGGTTGAGGCAATAGTTCAGTTTCCTCCCCCACGTACAATCCTTTAGCTCCAGAGTCTACAGGGAAAAGCGAACTTTTTGTGATGTTTCATCGCAAAATATGTCGATATCACAAAGGGATTTATGTGCTTACCGAAGAAAGACGTTCCTTTACATTGGGATGATGTCTCTCAATGCTCCTTCAAAGCGTTGAAACATGCCCTCACAGCTTCCCCTCTGCTTTGGCCACCCAAATATAACAAAGATTTCTTATTATACTTGGTTGCATCAGAGTCAACCATTGGCATGGTCTTAGTTCAGGAGGATGATTTTCTCTTAGAATATGTGATCTATTACTTGAGCCAAGGCCTGTTTGGACCGGATCTCAATTATTATCATATCAAAAAAATTGTATTGGTAGAATTCCATTCTGTCCAACGGTTTTGTCATTATGTTTTGTTTTGAAAGACCACTATCATTTCCATTGTGAATATGTTTCAATACATGTTGACACGACGGGTAATCGGTGGAAAGATCATTAGATGGATAGTTGTCCTCCAAGAATTTGACTTAGATTTCATTTCGGAAAAATCCAAAAAGTCACTGGTCTTTGTGGAACTTATCTCGAAACTTCCAATCGAGTCAGGTGATGTTATGCTCGAAGAATCGTCTATTCAAGGAGATATGTTTTTGATAGCATCTTCAGACCCCTGGTATGGAGATATGCTTGTCTATCTCCAATCTTTGAAGTGTCCTACCCCTGC
>JASDQU010205436.1:22124-33081 GCA_032191745.1 Picea mariana
GAAATCATGGTTAACGATTTCCATACTAGAGAATGTGGCGATCATTTGTCTAGATTGGTAATAGCCCAAAATATTTTATGAGCCGGTTACTTCTGGCAGACAATAATCAAATATTGTATTGCATCCATCAAGAAGTGCCACCCGTGTCAGATCTTCTCTTGGAAGATGAGGGCACATCCTGCTCCCATGTTTCCTATCATCACAGTTCGTCCGTTCACCAAGTGGAGGATTGATTACACTACATGCAACCCTCCTTCCACAATGGGGCACCATTATATCATTGTATCCTTCGATGACTTCACAAAGTGGGTTGAAGCTATGCCAATGTTTAAAGATGATGGAGAGACTGCAACTCTCTTTTTGTTTAACCAGATTATTGCAAGGTTCGGCGTCCTGAGAGACATTGTCACTGACCACGACAGTCACTTTCAGAACCAAATGATGACTGAGTTAACATCAAATCTTGGGTTGAGGCAAGAAAATCCGTCACCCTACTACCCTCAAGCGAATGGTCAGGTGGAAGCTGTCAATAAATCTCTTAAGACCATCCTATAGCGAATGATCAATTCGTCCAAGTCAAATTGGGATTTGATGTTGTATTTGGGATTATGGGCCTATCGAACATCTGTTAAGACTGCAACCAATTTCTCACCTTTTCAACTCGTTTACGAGCTGGAAGTAGTATTTCCCATAGAATGCCAGATCCCATCTTTAAAGTTGGCAGTACAGTTATTTCCAGACACTTCACCGCTTGACAAAAATTTATTATATCTCGAGAAGCTCAATGAATATTGTCGTGATGCAGCCTTAGCTAACAAAGCTCACAAACATAAAGTCAAGTGTCAATATGATTGGTCTGTTCGCCCTCAGATTTTCTCGGAAGATGACCTTGACCTATTCTATGACCAAGATTAGGACCCCCTGGGGGTAGGCAAGTTCAAACCCATGTGGTTCGGACCTTTCATAGTAAAAGAGGTTCTAAAAAAGGGTTCTTATCATCTAGTATATTTTGAGGGACATGCTTTGGCAGAGCCTAGAAATGGGCTCTACCTCAAGAAGTATTACTCATAGGTAGGTCATCTTGGGTAACTTTTTGTAACATATGTATAATATTTCTACTATTGCTTTTTGGTTTCTTTCGGTTTTACAGACGTGTCATTTTTTATGTTATCTTTTGTCATTGTGGAAGACAGTGCTAGCTAGCACACTCAGAGGCTTGCCTCCGCATCTTGGGTAATTTTTACACCTCAGGGCCAATTATTATCTTCAGGAGGTATATGTTTAGGCGACACCACAAACAATGTTTCCAAATATAACGCAGTTATTGAGTTGCTTCATGATGCTTTGTCATTTGGTATCTCTCACCTCTGGGTCTATTTATATGCTCAGTTGGTTGTGTCTCAGTTAAATAGAGTCTTCCGTGTTCATGATCCTACTTTACACCGACGATTCCTTAGGGTACATCTCTTAGAATGAAGATTTGATTATATTACATATTTTCATGTTCCTAGGATATTAAATCAAGTCACATATACTCTAGCTAATCAAATTTTAGATTAGCATCTCACACACATATAAGAAATACATACACATACACATGTAAATACATTTTTAAAGGAAAATATAATCCATAAGACATAAAACTACATAGACATCCATGTATAATATCAAAATCATCAGAGTACATAGGTGGGCTCAAGCGCCTCAATAATATGACTAGTAAGGATTCATGGGGATTATGCCCTCAAAAAATATACAAGTAGTGCCATCGACACGCGAAAAGTCCAGCTCAACTAAGGACGGGGCCTGTGGGCCCTGTTGTAATAATCAACGCTGTTTTCTAAACATCGAAAAAGCTGGACCCATGTCCGTGGCGCCCCCACTACGTGAGGCTGCATAGATGGTGGTAGATCCTCAATCTCTTCCATGGGGACTGTGTAAGTGAGCGAGGTGAAATTTCTCTCTACTCGTCTCAGAACCCTCTTATCCTCACCAGATGGAAGCTCTCCTGCTATTGTTGGTCCCCCTGCGGCGACAGGTGTAGCCCTTGGCCGAGGATGTCGCCTATTCCTCGCGTAATCCACTGGTCACACTGGCCCCACATCTGCACATAATAGACACATATCTATCTAATTCTCTGGTATAAAAAAATGATATATATAAAAATCAACATAAAAATTATACATGTTTAACAAAAAAAAACAAATGATGAAAACTTACCCATCTCTCCTTGCTCCTCGTCAGGAGGTATCGGTATCTCAGGATCACTTGAGAAGTCAATCCCGGCATAAGGGTAATCCTCTATGACCGGGATCTGTCGCAACGACCAAGAAAAAAAGTTGTCATCAAAGGACTTAGTGGTCCTTCCCCTCCCTATCGTGGCAGTAGGACCGCCCATCTACATAACGTGGGAAGAGAAGCCTGGTGCCCTCGTGCCACTTTTTGAGGGTTGAAACTGGGAACTCTTTCAAAGAAGAAAGAGAAAAGAATCATTCCAAACCCGAAGTTTCTATGATTATACAACCGACAATCTATCAGTTGCCTTTTCATACAATCCAACAGTGTGGTGGTCCAATCGAAAATTTATGCATTTAAGCACTGAACTGCACAATTCATTTGTGCACTGGAAGCCTGATGCAAATCCGCAGACCCAGTAATTCACTCAATGAGAAACACTACCACTTGAAGTGATAAGTCTGAGATCTTACTTATCGGTACCCTCTAAACGTGAAAAGATTGTCGAGCAATCTTGTTGACCTTCACGCTCATTAAACTGAAATTTGAAGGCACGTCTGTCTCATGGTAGTTTACCCCTTTTTCGGTCTGAATGGTCAACCGTACGAACAAAGGTATACTCTAGAAACCTCGGTTATCTAGAAGAGTACCCTCAGGTATAATTTTAACCCTTTTTCACACCTGAGGGACTAAATTTACGAAAAAGGAACCCCCATGGAGTCCATATTTAAGCTCTTTTTAGACTTAAAAAGATCATCGAGTGACCTTATTCTTTCACACTCATTAAAATGGTCCAGAAGATCATTCCTGACAGAGTCCATAGTTAAGATTTTTTCAGACTCCTTAAAAATGAAAAAATTGTCGAGTGATCTTGTCTTAATCACACTCATTAAAATGGTTTTTAATAGACATCTTTTCAGTGCTAGTTTACCCCTTTTTCGAACCAACTAGACTACCTTCTAAAAAGGTACCCCATCGGAGTCTGCTTTTACATTTTTTCAGATTCTCTAAATATGAAAAACTGTCGATCTTACCTTATCTGGGCTCATTAAAATTACATCGAAGGACATTACCATTGTGTTTTTTATTAATCACATTTTCATACCCGTGTCTTTGGCCTAAGGCTGGCTCCATAATGCTCTCAACTAAACCATCTGAAGCATGCCTTATATGCAAGCCCTGTAGAACTTTGCCTCTGCGTCTTGACACCTTTGGCCCCTGGAGGATTTTTCCCGAGTGTCCTTTTCCTTTATATGTCCCTTTTCCCTGAGAATTCTTGTGTTATGTATGCTTGGAACTAGTATGTTTGCGACACTCGATCATCCTTTGTATCGTAGCATTCTTTTATTCTTTTTCCAAAATTATTGAAAAATTAAAAAAAATTAAATATACCCAAAAAAGAGGAAGGGAAAAATATTTTCTTTTTATTGGCAGCACAATGAGTTGCCCTTGGACAAAGCATATCCTTCCATTTGTTCTTCAAGTTTTGGGACTTAATATGACCTTAGGAAGTTGTTTTTCTCGCTACATAGAGTTGTGTCCTCCTCTGTTTGGTTATTCTTCCAAACATATGGAGAGTTTGCGTTGCCTCCTGCATCATGAACTTATGTCAATGCCATTTTTCCTGAGTCTCATCATTTGTCGTGCTCTTGTCTAAGAGAAGTTTTTACCAACCCTAAGTCAGCCCCTTTGTAGTTTGTCTCTTTCCCTCATGCCTGGACATCTCGAAATTCCAATCAAGTGTTTTTTTGAAATCAATGAAGCCTTCAGTCTGATCATCAAGATTCTCTATTCCATTACTGAGAAGTCGTCGAATACCTCTAGGTAGTGACTTCGTACACTCATATTACACTCCTACCCAAGTTTTGAATATTTTGAATTTGTTGCTCGAGCTCTGAAGACATCATCTCCAGCCATCAGGCCTTATCAGCTTCTATGAAGATGAATACTATACATGTATATCTTTTTGATTTTGAGATGTAGATCCGTTGTGTATTTCTCTCATATACACTTTATATAGTTATATGAAATGGATCTACAATGTATTTGATTGGTAGCCATGATTTTATTTCATCTCTAGCATGGGTATGCCCGCCTCAGTGAGACAATTTTTATTTTGCAGATGGCACCTCTTGAATTCTTGTCCCTGGGATCACTGGTTTGGTATGTTGATAAAGATTGATAATGTATTTTGGCCATCATATGCTCTTCTGACCTCACACATTAGGGGGCATCTATTATAACCCTAATTTTCACTAGACATGCTTATCGAACATCAGTCCATTTCATATGCTTTCTTTTCCAAGCCAATACTGAACACCTCTTCTTAAAAACACCCTTTTTAAAGGCCCGTGCACCCTACTCTAATACAACCCACGTGTACACTCTAGCTGACTCACTACAACCCGCGTGTACCTACAAAATCACGAAAAAAGGAAAGTTGTTGATAGAACACACAACTTTGCCTAAGTTAACTAAACCTTTTGGCCATGCATGTCCGGTCAGTCTACCAAATACCTAGCTCCTTCTAGCCTATAAAAGAAGGGGTAAGGGTCCCATTTGAAAGAAGGAAAATCATAGTAAAGAAACTATACCCAATTGAGCACTCCCCTTGTCCCAACCTTTAGCCTTCCTTATGCAAAGAGAAATATAGAGAAAAGCACTTGGAGGACAGTTGAAGAGGAGCCCAGGATCAGTTTCGAGGAGCAGTGCCGACCACATATTGTAAGTTTAATCTTGTGAAGATTAATACAAAAAGGAATACTTTTCCCATCCCGCCATATCATGTGTTCGAGTTGAATGTTTATTTTATGATATTGTCACAACTAACCCAACAATTAGTAAATGAAATGCATGTTCACAGCTTTTTTTTTGTTCATGTGTGAATGTAGGTCAACTTTGGGAGGAGGCTTGCAATCAAAGAGAAAGTGAAAGCAAAGGGATTGACATCAAATGAAGGACTTGAGGTAGAGTTACCGAATCTCATTTACACCTTTGTATTGCATGAATGTGGGGTTTTGTGTTGGGAGAACAGGAAAGATTAGAAGCCTTTGAAATGGTCATTTTCTGCATGCATGATTAGAGCCCTTAAATGCTAAGTTTGTAGGAGGGATTCCCACCCACAACACTAGGGGAACCCATCATATCACTTCATGGAATCTCGGGTATTTCTTCCCCACATACATTGAAGTTCAAGGGATACATCAAACATCAGTTGATGGTGGTGTTGATTGATAGTGGTAGAACCCATAATTTTATTCATCACAGGCTTGCTGATGATATCGATTGTTTTTTCCTCCCTCTTTCTACTTTTAAAATCCTCATCGCTAATGGTGGTACTATTCATAAGTGTTGGGGGAGTTGTGATAATGTCAAACTCCATATGGGTTATTATACTCTAAAATCACACATGTTCTCTATTTCCATGGGTGGTTGTGATCTTGTATTAGGAATGTAATATCTTCACACTCTCGATCCAATCACAATGGACTATAAAAAATTATATATGATATTCACTCAAGACGCTCACTCCTATACCCTCTAAGGTCTCCAAGCGGGCTCTCCTGAAATTATCATCTCTCACAGAATGGAAAAACTATTGAAGAAAGGAAACCATGGTGTGATTTCTCAATTTAATGTCATGCAGGTCACTGAACAAGCCTATCAAGTAGTTCATCCCATCCTGTAACTCATCTTGGACAAGTGCCCCAAGGTATTTGAGATTACCACAACCTTACCTCCCTCCATGGGTGAGCATGATCATAGCATCCCTCTCCTTCCAGGCAGTCAACCCCTCTATGTACATCCCTACAAATATCTATTTTCTTAGAAAAATTAAATAAAAAATATGGTATAGGAATTACTGGAGGAAGGGATAATTTTCCCCAGTACCATCCCATATTATTCTCCAAAGATGATGGTTTTAAAGAAAGAAGGTACTTGGCGCATGTCCCTTGATTTTTGTTCCCCAAATAAACTTACCATCAAATATAAGTTCCAAATCCTTTCATTGATGATATGTTGGATGAAATCCAAGGTGCCTGTGTATTCACCAAATTAGACCTTTGCTTAGGCTATCATCAAACCTGGATGAACGAGGCAGAGATTCTAAACACTTCTTTCAGAACTCGTGAAGGACATTATGAATTATTGCTTGTTCATTTTGGTCTTTGCAATGCCCCATACACCTTCCAAGGTCTCATGAATAAATTATTGAATTCTTACCTTGATAAGTTTGTATTAGTTTTCTTTGATGACATCCTCATTTACAACCGCACTTGGGATAACCACCTTTTTCATGTGGACAAAGTTCTTCATTTTCTGCAGGAAAACCAATTGTTTGTCAAAAACACCAAATTTTCATTTGGAGCAAGTGAAGTGGAATTATTGGGACACATTATCGGTCGAGAATGGGTAAAATTGGATCTCAAAAAGATACAGTCTATGCAAGAACGACTGTGACCCAATACCTTAAAGCACCTAACAGGTTTTCTTGGTCTCATAGGATATTACCATAAATTTGTCCACCATTATGGAAAAATTTCTAAGCCATTGAACAACCTTCTTAAGAAGAATGTATTCCATTGGACACTTATTGTTGAGAAAGCCTTCATAGAATTAAATAGGGCCATGTGCACTACTCTTGTCCTAGCAATGCCTGACTTCAACAAAACCTTTGTGGTGGAATTAGATGCTTTTGGAACTATTATAGGTGTAGTTCTCACACAAGATGGTATACCGTTGGCCTTTACTATCCAACCGTTAAGTGGTTTCAATCTAGGAATATCTACATATGAAAAAGAAATGATGGTAATTCTCCACGCAATGCACACATGGTGGGCATATTTCTTGGGACATCATTTTTAGATTAAAATAGATCACCATAGTCTGAAATGTTTTTTGGAGCAACGATTATCCTTCCCCCCAAAAAATAAGTGGTTGAGAAAAATGTTGGGTTATGATTATGAAACTATATATAAAAAGGGAAAATATAAAATAGTAGTCTATACATTATCACACCAGCATGGGGAGTATGACTCCCTCTTTTCCTTATCCTTAGTTGTCCCTTATTGGAATGAAGAAGTATGCCAAGAGTGGCTCACACACCTGACTCTCTCCAAGTTAATTCGGTGCCTTTTGGAGGACCCTAATCTTCACATCGACTACACTTGGCAGGAACATATTCTCATATATAAGGATCACCTAGTTCTCTCACCCTATTCAACACTCAATACGTGACTCTTAAATGAGTTACACTCATCAGCTATTAGGGGTCACTTAGGATTCCAAAAGGCACATGCTCGTGCTCATTATTATTTTTTCTAGGTAGGAATGAAGAAGGATATCCTTCACTTGGTCATATAATGTGCGGTGTGCCAACATAATAAAGGTGAAACTATCATGTCTCCAGGCGCCCTATAACCCCTACCCATTCTTTCTTCTACATGAACAAAAATCTCCATGGATTTTATAGTGGGCCTTCCTAAAGCTAGGAACAAGTATGGAATTATGGTGGTGGTTGATTGCCTCTCTATGTATGTTCATTTTTGTCCCTTACCCCACCCTTTCACACCATCACTAGTAGAACAAGTTTTCCTTGATTGGATTTTCAAGTTGCATGACATGGCCACCTCTACTGTATCTGATCGTGACCCCACTTTCACAAGCACATTTTGGAAAGAGTTGTTTAAATTGAAAGTAACCCAACTGAGCATGAGTGTTAGACAACTAGGGGGGGGGTGAATCAGTTGTTACCATGCTTAAACAATTATGGTTCTTTTAAACTCTTTGTAGAGACACTGAATGATGATCACAATAATGCAGGGAAATAAACAATGACACTTTCAGCATCATTCACATATATGAGAACCACAGGGAAAGATATTTCCCGAGGAAACCCAAGCAGGGTAAAAACCTCTTTTTCTTTATATGATAAGTAATGGTTACATTATTTACATTATCATACATATGAGCACCAACTCATAATGAGGCTACAACCCCAGTTTTGCAAGCTGCAACTTGCTGAGAGCACCAACTCTTTGTTTTCTCTAGCACCTACTAGAAGGAAGCACCAACTCCCTAGTTTCTCAAGCACCAAATAGAAGGAAGCACCAACTCCCTGGTTTCTCTAGCACCAACTAGAACGAAGCACCAACTCCCTGTGTTCAAGCACCCACTTGAACCTTTGAGGACACCAGTCCTCCCTAGCTCCTCCCAACCACCCTAAAATACAAATCTTTGCTACTGAAACTTATTACAGTGATATGATGTTCATCAATGGCTTACCAGACTCATCACTGTTCTGCTGCATTTCGTTGCTCTGTCTGCCTCATTGCCTTTCTACACACACCACTTGCGCTGTTTGTTCTTCCGCTTTTTATGCTCTGTGCTCCATGTCCATTCACTGCACAGTTCCTCTTCTGTGCTCTTCAACTGCTGCACTCTCCTCCTTCATCACACATGAATCACCTTCACCAACAACAATCACAG
This sequence comes from Picea mariana, assembly GCA_032191745.1. Classification (NCBI taxonomy): domain Eukaryota; kingdom Viridiplantae; phylum Streptophyta; class Pinopsida; order Pinales; family Pinaceae; genus Picea; species Picea mariana. The sequence goes on from JASDQU010205436.1 coordinate 30,849, forward strand.
TAACCTCCAACAACAATAGCAACAACAACTTTCTCTTCTCTATACTGTGTATTTATAGCTTATGTGCACCTTGTGCATGAAATGTTCGCAATACCTCTTCATGCTGACTCCGCGTCGTTATAATCCACCTCTCGAGTGTTCTATCTGATCATCATCGTGACTCTTCAACTTTTCTGGCAGTTGAGACTCTTCGTCTTATTTGTGACAGTTGAGCTCACCTTCTCTATTTTAGTTACAGGATTCCAAGCTCATCCATCTGTCAATTCCTTATAAGAATAGTCTTCCTTCACTTGGATGAAGCTTGGAGACTCTTCATCTCCTCTAGCGATCACACAGGGGTCTCTTCAAATTCTCTAGCAGACACCATCAATGGTTTCTGGCAGTTTCACTGTGTCGTGTATCAGTAGTCCTCTGATCAACACTTGATCTGACGGTTCATACTACATCGGGATTTCACCTATCGCTATATCGGGATTCCTGATGTCAATAATTTTTGACATGTCCAACTCTCGATCCCTGATGCCTCTCCATTGACTAGAATCAACAGTCCAGATCAAAGCTTGATCTGACGGCTCAGATTGCATCGTGATTTCACATATCGCGATATCGGGATTCCTAATGTCAATAATTTTTGACATGTCCAACTCTCGATCCCCGATGCCTCTCCATTGACTAGAATCAACAGTCCAGATCAAAGCTTGATCTAATGGCTCAGATTGCATCGTGATTTCAAATATCGCGATATCGGGATTCTTATTGCATTGTTTCTTTGACATTTCCAAAACACGATCCTCAAAACTCCGATCAACAGTTCAGATGTGCTCTTGATTGGACGGCTCAGATTACGTCGAGTTTTTGTGAGCCCTCTACTCCTTGCACTTTTAAATATCATGCAGGTTTTCCCCAATCCAATGGTGGTCGGACCCTACGCTTGGATCTGACACCTCTAACTTCAATTAGCCCTCCGGTTAAGCTCGTGGTCCACGTGACCTTCTCCTATATGACCACAGCCAAACCTCCTCATCGGGGTTTCGGACTTTCCCATGTCGAAACATGTATGTCCTCAGGATTCGCGATCCCTCGAATCTCGACACACTCTTTACCCACTAGCTCTTCTGGCTAGGCTCCTATCCCATATGACCATTATCCCCATGACCACAGTCTTACCACTCGTCGGGGTTTCGAGATTTTCAATGCCACAATGCATTGGCTCACGGGATTCCCGATATGTGAAACCCTAAGGAGTCATCCCTCTTTTTGGGATTTCACCTTGGCTTTTCCCAATGGTAAACCTCATGCAGCTCCTGTCCGATCTTACGGCTGACGGGATTTCTGAATGAGATCCAACGGCTCTCGATCTCTCCCTCCTATAGGCTTCCTCTGAGCTCCTCCTGAACGTAGAAACCAATGGTCCAGATCTTCTTCTTCAGCCGATCTGACGACGGCTGTGCTCCCTCCTGAGCTTTGCACACTTTCCTCCCAACCTTGGGAGAATTACAAGTTCTCAATGGCCTTGACTTTTGTCTTCCTTCTCCTCTGCAAACTCCTATATCTTGAGCTTTGTTGCCTGCATTCTCCTATACGTTGTTCCTCTTGATATTACGTGGTTCCTATTTTTCCATCGATGCACACTCTGATCCTGCCATCTTCACTATTGTACTTGCCATCAATAACAAGCATACGCTTCCTGTTAAACATTTGCCAACAATCTCCTCCTTTGGCATTGATGGAAACTAAGGCACCCGAATTCTTTTCTCCCCTTTTGACATAAATGTCAAAGAGAACATGCTCCCCCTGAGCTATTGCAGTATTTTAGGAGGTATTTGATATTAAGTCAATACAAACTCCCCCTAATAGGAAGGAATCTCTTATATGAGGCCTGCAGAATATTTGTATCTGAACCAGAGTCTTCTCTTTCTGATTCTTGGGCCTGTTCATCCTCAGCTTTCGCTGTATCCTCTGTGCAAAATTCAAAATTGCTCACCTCTCTTACTTGGAATCCTTTATCAATCTTCTCATGAGTGGATGACTCCCCCTGTCACTGTCATCTCTCTGCTTCTGACTATTTTCCCCCTTTGTTCCTAAAAGGTTAACTTTCCTTGACAAGGTCTTTCCTCTTGTTGTCTCTACAGGAACATTGTGAAATTGTAACTTGTACCTTTTAAATATCCCTTGGATCTCCCCATTGAATCTCACTGATCTCTATTGCTGCAATTTTCATTTTTCTTCCATG
>JASDQU010205439.1:0-13227 GCA_032191745.1 Picea mariana
TCTCTGTTGGTAGGTGGAACGTCACATAATTCCTCATGGTTTGAGAGTTATTTCCTTACGAAGTTGGAGGACCCTCATATGTCATCTAGAAGCCCCAAAATGTCAAAGTAGTCAAAGTGGTTTAAGAGATTTTAAAAGGTAAATAATAAATTGAAGTAATGAGTGTATTATAATTCAAAGTGAATAAAAAATAAATTATTTCAATAATAAATTTAATGGATAAATTAGAAGTGGTTTAACCCTAAAATAAGGAAAGTGGGGCCAAGTGACCTAGAAGATGTTTTTAAGGAAGCCACTTGGAGAGTATAAATAAGAGGCAAAGCTCTCTCATTTGAGACACACTTGAGCATATTGAATACCTATAGGTTTCTAAGGTAATCAAAGGATATATAAGCCAAAATTCTGAGGAAAGTGAAGAAAACAAGGCCGAAATGCAAGGAAGGATAAATTATTTTGATGGTGCTTTCTAAGGTATGTTATTTACAAGTCATCTCACCATTTTCAATATAACGTTTTTTCTATAATGATTCAGATCCTGAAATTTCTATGCCATTGAGAAAACATATCCAAGTGTCCATGGTAAACAATTCAGCTTGTGGGTCATTTTATTTTGGGAGTTACACACTGTGGAAAATATGGTTTGTGTTTAGTCCTGAAACTAGTCAGAAACAGGTGTTTCGGGTAACAATGTCGTAACTTCTTCATAACAAATCCAAATTTAGTGAGACCAAATGTGATAGTTAGGGTACATTTGGTATTATTCTATGTAATAGTTTCACATAAATTCAGAAAATATTCTGTGCGGGGAATGCTCTAGAAGGTCGCTCTCTAGAATAAGCCAAATTAAGCAAGGTATGCCATTTTTGCTATAACTCATTTTCTGGGAGGTTACAAGTAGTGACACTTGGAGGAATTGCATAAAACACACTGAATAACATTGTGTATTAGTTTCATATCTTTATACATTACAGGTACAAAGTTATCATTACTTAAAGTTAGGGTTGTTGACTAATCCAAAACTAGGCATGTGAGACTAAAGAAAAGTTTGATGAAAATGCTAATTTCTTGTTGTTAAAGTTAAGGAAGGTTTGAAGGAATGTGATCATATACACCAGGTATATTACAGAGCTACAAATCTTATTTGGATGATGAAATTGATAAGGTCTTTTGGTTGAGTTACATGTTGAATACATGGTTGAGACAAGTAGTTGATGAGTTGGCACATACATGAGGTGTATAGTTGATGATGTTGGTTGATGAGTAGTTGACACAAGATTGGTACATACTTGGTACATGGTTGGATGCACTTGTTTATGGTACATTTTTATTATAGGTTGTTTGGTACAGGTTGGTGCATGGTTGATGCACTTGTTTATGGTACATGTTGATTACAGGTTGAGGTACAGGTTGATGCATGGTTCAGATTTATTAGTACAGATTTACAATGGTATATCTCACAGTGATAGTGTGACAGTGGTTCCATCATTCTACTTCTACTTCAGGGTGGCAGGACGGGGCAAGGACAGGTGGTTGTAGCCACCTTCCAATTGTAGCGAGAGAACATAGGGGGTTGTAGCCTCCTTTTGGTTGTAGCGAGAGAATTGGGGAGTTGGAGCTTCCCTCAGGCTGTAGCCCGAGAAACTATGGGGTTGGAGCCTCCTTCCAGTTCCATCTGGAAAACAAAGGAAGTTGGTGCTTCCAATGAATGTAATTCTTCAAGACATATAATAAAAATCATTCTGTGGTTTTCTCCNTCCCTCTTGTCCCGTAGCTTTTGGTTTCGGGCCTTGAGCTGTTGATTCTCATTATTGATATGTGAATTGAGAAATTTCTATTCCATAACATCCTATATCATTTTTTTATTTTGTTTCTAAAGTCTTTGTATCCTTACTATCATTTGATGTTTAGTCAGAGTACCAAGGGGCTCGACTTGCTTCTTAGCCTTCTTCTTATCTTTGCATTCGGCCACAAATTCTTTCAAGGTCTTTGTAATAGTTTCATTTTTTCATTAGTTTCCTAAATAGGCTCATCTTATGAATATGTTGAAGCCAAAATATTGATCAATTCCTCTTGAAAAAATGAGAGGCAAGGACTTTCCACCTGTTTATCCATATTTCTCATGGTCCTTCTAGTAGGTTCTGGATTAAAAATAGATTTGTCTTTTGGTACTCCTATAGTTTGGGTGATAGGGGTTTTATCCTCATCCTCAAATAATCATCACCTCTTTGTTTGTTTTGTTGATAACTCTGTCTCAATTACAAGAATTTGTTTCCCTCTTATCATACTTTCCTTAATTTTGGTGTATTTTTTAGTGCTATATTCTTTAGGAGTAGTGATATTATTTTTTCTCTTAAATCTTGATTCAGGGGATTATCGCAGTTTTGTTTTTTTTCTTTGGTCTGATTTACCAACAAAATTTGAAGTACTAGGCCCAACGTCCTCTTCCTCACAACTTGGTTTCTTTATTTTGTTGTCACTGCTCTCTGCCTTTTTGGTAGACACCATGTTGCATTCCCCTTCCCTATCTTCTCTTATAGATTTCAAAATATCTTTTGTATGGATCTTGGTGGACTCCTCTAGGATGAAGTCCTGAGTAACTGAGTAAATAACTTATTCCAACTACTATATTGTTTCTTTAATTCATGCACAACCAACAATTTCATGAGACCATGATGATATATACTTGTTTCTGATTTCTTAGAAGTTGATTAAACCCCCCTAGCCATCTTATTTAAGATCATCCATAAGAAATATGGAACATTGACCTATGGAACACCCTTAAAATGGAATAGTAATTTAAAATGGTATAGGAAGGTGATAGCATACCTACCTTCATAAGTCAGGAACTTTTGCAAGCTGACGAGCATTTCCCAGTACTCCCGTCTGACCAAATTGCAAGGGTTTGAATGTTTTGGTACCAAGAACTTTTGGAAAAGTAGTTTATCAATTGCCATGCATTTGAAATACTTTTCTCCTTATGATGAAAGGCTAGTGGATTACACTATAATAGTACTTGTCACTTGCATTGTCATTTTCCCTAGCTGAACAGTTCCCCATCAAAATTCTATGTGAATACATGGGATACCTTGTCATGGTATCCTCTTAACTTCTCCAAGAAAGTTATCCATCTCGCCTTCTCAAACTTTTCCTTGCATGGTTTATACTCTTTTGTTTCTTTGAATATTTGAAACATAGGCTCGTGGCGATCCACCCCCATGCCGGTCTGGAGGTAAGTTTTCAAATTTGATGTTGTGTAAACATGGATGCTCAGAGTATGGGTTTGGTACCGAAACATGGAAATGGAAAGAAATAGCAGAGGACGATGTGGTTGAGTTGTCAACTAGAGTGAATGAGAGAAGAAGAGGTCAACAAGCAATATAATGTTGATAAATGATGCTCCTATAAATGGCATCGCCATTTAGATCAATGTATTTTCATTATGATAAAATTATAATGGTTAGATTGTGGNGGTATGAAGTAATAAAAACTCAAGTGATCGTATTTTGTAATGATGTGGTAGATCATGTCCGATAGTTATTTGATAATGAGTTACATTCAACCCATTTTTAATAATGATTAGGAGAAATGTATTAGATGTTTATGGGATATCATCATAAGATAAAGATTCATCGAGAGAGTGGTTTTAGTCAATAGGTCTCTTACCTTCATTACCTTATTAGGATAAAAGTGACATAGTCATGATTTTAATACCATAGGGAAAAGGAGATATACAATGATACATTCCTAAGGTGATTGACTTATCCATTATCCAAGTATATACATAAAGATTATTGTTTAGGAAAGGTGAATTACCTATACTAAGGGTCCCACTTCCATGAAAACCTTCCTATTTCATAACGATAGAATCCACAGACAAGTATTTGAAGGATCTTATGTCCATTATACAAGAGATATACAGTTCATCTCCTAGCTTCAATTCGAATGATCATTGCTTCAGAATGTGACCCAGGATTTTGGTTTTAGATGTGCCAATGGTATGATTTTTAGCTCTCTTTACCCGACATATCCCCACTACTAACAAGAATGTTCAACACCTCAATGGATTTACCTTAGTGCCATACAAGCATAGCCTCATTGCTAGCAGGCCTGTTCAATACCCCGATGAGTTTACTTGTCCTTCATGATACTTCCTTTTTATTATATATCAGTCGAAAGATTTAAAATGATGTATGTTGTTCTTTGACAACTTTTTATAGTGTAAGGAAGGCAAGTGGTATGAGAGTGTTTTAAATTTACTAGGCATGGAGTTAATCATTTATATTTAGTCCAAGGGTGACATCATCCACAATGATCTCAAATCTCAGTTATTCAATGTATAAAATAAAATCTCGGATAATGACTAAAAGGCCCTCTAGATTTAGTATTCTCATGAAATTTTATTTAGGTTTTCTAGGAGTGTTCCACCATAGGAGGTTTTTCATCAATACATTTCAAGAGAAACTTATAAAGAGAGTCTTTGGATAGGAATTTGTTAAATCAATTAGGTCAGTATCAAACATATTGGTGTTACCATTTACCAATGGATAATATTTTCCATTCATAATGAAAGCTACTTTTCAAAATGATGAGGTAATAATAAGGAAGATGCACCCATAAACATATTGAACGAGATAGAGATGAATGTGGAAATTTCACTTTAAGGGGATAATGATGGTAATATATTTAGGAATAGGTATGGAATTTCAAGATAGGAAGTGTACATAAGAATAAAAACAATTCATCCCATTATTTAAATGATTTTTTAATAGAAAGAACATGAAAAATTAGCTCATATCTCCAATCTCCTGAAGTGATGATAGTGTCAAATATAGGACAATGTTCCTATCATTTTGATACCAGTACCAGATTATTAACTAGTACTGGAACATGATTGTTCAGTACTAAAACATGACAGTACTAGAACAAGATTTTGTAGTACCTGTTCTTTATGATCTTTAAAAATGGAGCTTGCAGGCCTCACATTATGGATGGAATACTCTAAGTTTCAAGCTGTATAAAAATATTGGCTATCAATGGTACTGGATCAGACTGCAGGTGATTTTATCCAATATTCAAAACTGGAAGTGTTGAATCTACCAACAGGTACCAGAATGCTAAATAATGAGTTGAATATCAGAACCTGTAGGTCTGTTGATTTTACTGAAGTATTATTCTTGGAAACTAAATGTAGCACACATGTACAAGAAATTTAAATGGAGGTGGAAGTGATAGGCAAGGTGGAATTAGTTTCCGATTTTTTCAATAACTCTTAGTTTGGAAAATCTTCCGCTACTGAAAGACAAAAGGATCCTCCTTCAGATACAAATCATACCACCGAACTTGTTAACACTTCCATTTTATTAGAAAAATAAAATCTAACTACTACTGTCCCTTTAAAAAAAAAATCTTGAGCTAGGGACAATTCCTACTCATCAGAGTTTTCAAAGAAAACTCAGTGAGGATCCTTTATCATGAATGATCTAAAAATAAAGATCATAGTTAGCTTAAATTTATAAATCACACAAAACCTATATCTATAAGCTCACATATATACACATATGTAGAGATTTAAATCAAATAACAAGAGACTTAAAATGGTGGATTAGTAGGGGGAGGAATCCCCTTGCTTACCAATTGAATTTTAGAAATATGAAGAACATGCTTGATAAAATATTATTTAGACAAGGGCTTATGATATACCTTCAAGCGGTTCCCATTTATGAAAAAGGAAGTTTAATTTGCATTAATGGTTTGTATCCTAACCAAACCATTGTCATATATTGTATCCACTTCATAAGGCCCCAATCATCGGGTTGACAGTTTTCCTTTAAAATTTTTAAACATGTTGTCATACAACAAGGCCCAATCAACCAACTGAAAGGACTTTTTCTTAATGAAATTGTCATTCCATTTAGTCCTTTGATCCTGAATTAGCATGGTCATCTTAAGATAATGTTTTCCTAATCTCATCAAGCTCATTTAGTTGCATTAACCTCTATTGTTGTGCATCATGTAGGTCCATTCCTAATTGCATGGCTCTTCTAAAGGTTTTCACTTGGAACTCTATGGGAATCAAAACCCCCTTCCCATACACCAATTCATAATGGGTATGGCATGCTTTATTTATCTAGGCTCTTCAGTAAGCCCACAAGGCTTGAGTAAACCTATCATCCTAGTATTTATGGTGCAGTTGAACTATTTTCGTTAGAATGGCTTCTATCACCTTATTGGTTGAATGCACCCATACATTTTCTTGGGGGTGGTAAGATGTATATTTCTGGTGCTTGATCTGATATTGTTCTATGATGGATTTGAGCAGATTAGAAGTAAATTGGATCCCTTGGTTTGTCACTATCTCCCTAGGCACACCAAAACGAGTAAATATTTCTTCAAATAGAAAATCAACAACATATTGTTCATTGGTAGAATATAAATATTTAGCCTCTACCCATTTTTTCACATATTCCGTGCAAACCAATATGTACCTTTTCCTTCTAGACATAGGGGTGACTGGTTCTATGAAAAATGATTCCCATTTTTCAAAAGGTTTGATTACTACCCATGTTTGAAGAGGCATCTCATCAATCAGAGTTGGCCTCCCCATCCTTTGGAAATAATCACATCTGGCCACATACTTCTTTGCATCTTTAAAAATGGTTGGACAATTATAGTATGACTATAATATTTTTTATGTTGTCCTTTTGTTGGAAGAATTCCCACCACATAGCCCATCATGGTAGGATTTAAAGAATGTCATACATGTCATCTTCCCTCACACATATTCTAATCGAAAAATCAGGCCCAATGAGGTACAAACATCCATCATGCCACATGTAATTAGTAGTTAGCTGTATGGTTCTGTATTTTTCCCGAGAAGACAGATTTTGAGGTAATTTTCATGTTACTATATAATTGGCCACATTTTCATACCAATGAACATAAGTAGAGATAAAAAACAAGATTTCATCTGGAAATTGATCATTGATTCATGTATCTTCTCCTGTATAAATAATTCTGGACATAAAATCAGCAACAAGATTATCTCTCCTAGATCTATCTATAATAGTAATCTTGAACTCTTGTAATAGTAATAGCCATCTCACAAATCTAGAATTTGTGATAGGTTTATTCATTAAAAATCTAATAGCTGAGTGATTAGTGTGTAAAAAAACTTCATACCCAGTTATATAATGTCGTAATTTTATAATGGCATGAATTACTGCTAAGAATTCGTTTTCAGTAAACATATAGTTTAACTTAGTAGGATAGAGGTTTTTTTTGACAAAATAGATAGAATAGGGAACTTGATTTTCTCTTGGCCCAAAACAACACCTAGAGATATATCTGAGGCATCATTTCAAATATGGAAAGGAAGGGACCAGTTTGGCCCTCTCATAATGGGAGAAGTTGAAAGCTTTTGTTTTAAAACCTTGAAGGCAATTTGACATTGAGAATCCCAATTGAATTCAACATCCTTTGCTAACAATTTGAACAGTGGAGCAACTAGGTTTGTGAAATTTTGAATAAATCTTCTATAATATCCAACATTCCCTAAGAAATGTTTAACCTCTTTTGGCAAACTAGGGATTTTGATTCAAGAAATGATTTATGTTTTAGCAGGATCTACCTGTATTCTAGTACTAGAAATATAATGGCCTAAGACAATCCCCTCAATGAACATCATTTTTTATTTTTCATGGCTAAGGGAAAGATTAGTTTCTCTACACCTGATCAATACTTTCTTTAGGTTGTCTAAGGATTCTTGAAAATCATCCCCATATACTGTGAAGTCATCCATATAGAATTCCACACAATCATGGGTTAAATCATAAAATATGGCCACGAGAACCCATTGAAAGGTGGCATGGGCATTACATAAACCAAAGGGAAGGACCCTATAAGCATAAGTAACTAAGGGGAAAGTGAAAGTTTTGTTCTCTTGATCCTCTGGTGCAATTTGGATCTTTTAATACCCGATGAACCCATCCAAGAAGAAAAAATACTTTTTCTGAGACACAGTGTCCAACACTTGGTCTATAAAAGGTAAAGGAAAATAATCTCTAAAGGTGGCCTTATTTATCTCTCTAAAACCCACACAAATTCTCCACTTGCCAATTTTATTAGGAACAATGACTAATGGAGATACACGCTTACTATCTGAAATGGGATATATAAAATTGACAATTAGGAGCTTCTGAGGCTCTTTTTTCACTATATCCTTCAAAGTTGGATTCACCCTCTTTTGGGGTTGCCTAACAAGTTTTATTTGCTCATAAGTATAGATGTGATGGGTACAAGTATCCAAGTGGATATGCTTCATTTCAAGATAGTCACATGCAAAGGAATTAGACTATTCTTGAATCATTTGAATCAATTGATCTTGTTGTTCAACTTCCAAACTAGAATTGATATAAAGACACTTCTCAAGGATGATTTCAACCGATTTCACAAGTGAATATCTACCTTCGTTTATTTTTTTCATAGTGAACAAGGTATAAGGATGACCAAGTTACTGGAATTCATAGCTGAAAATATGTTTATATTTCTGGAAAGATTGTGGATATTCAATACATTCAGTGTCAGCTAGGAATTGGCTTAAAATATGGTCTTCAATTGGTTCTTGAAAACCTCTTATTTGTTGAATTGTTAACAAGGGTTGTGTTAGCACTAGAAGTTATTCTTAGACTTCTTTAACAACAATCCTAATACCCATTAGGATTTGAAAAATTAAATCAATTTAAAATGGGTGAATCAACTAGAAAAAACAAGAAATAGGGCAACAGTCTAACTGTAGATCAATGATCTACCATTGGGAATGGAGTCAAAACCACTCTGCAGATTGAAGGAAATCAAGATAAATATCAGGTTAAGAGATTATATGATGATGATTAGAAGAAAGTAAAGTGAAGAAAAGAAGAATCTCTACTAAACAAAGATACTCTCTACAGAATAGATTGAAAAAATGCTTGAACAAAAAAAATGATTAACAAACCATCTAAAATAGATCCTTTGTTGCTCATGGATCCATTAATCAAAGGAATCCTTTGATAATAAAAAACTGCAATATATTCAATCAAGAAGATAACAAAATAAATGGAAAAAAAAGAAGACAATATGATAAACAACTCTCATGAATCTTTAATGGCAGAAATGTTGATTACAAATAGGCCCTAGGTCTTACAAATAAGCAACTAAACTGCTCCTCTAGCTCTCTCCTCTCTTGGATCATGAATCCAACCCTCTCTCCTTCATTAAATAGAAAATAACATCCAAAATATGATTAGTAGGTATAATACCATCTCTTTCATTGGATTTTGGGGCTTAGAGATAGGTGGCAACAGTCAAAGAGACAAAAATCCAACAAACTACTAAAGTTTAGGAAGTTGATGGAAGTCATTAATAAATTTGTTGCCAAAACACTACATGAGGTTTTAATGGAGCTAAATCTTAGGTGAAGGTTTCCTTTAGAATATAAATAATATTTGAGAAGTCATTTGAACCCTCCTTGACATGTGGCAATCTCCAAAAAAGGAGAATATCCAATAATTGTCTAAGTTAGCAACGCCAGTTAGCAACACACTTGTTGTACTTGGTGTTTTAATTTTATCACTCAAATGATAAAATGGGTCAATCTTATTTTTGGTCATCAGTTCAATTCCATAATCATTCTCCTCCACAATAAATTTCATAATAACCCAAATCACCATTTGGGATTTATGATAAAAGATTTAGAAGAAGTTGCTACAAGGAATGTGTTTGTAGCACACTTGTTGTACCTGGTGTTTTAATTTTATCTTTAAAATTCCAAAATGGGTCAGGCTGATTTTTGGTCATCCAGTCAATGCTATAATCATGCTCCTCCAAAAAAAAAATCAGAATAACCCACATCACCATTTATGACTTATGATAAAACCTTTACAAGAATTTGCTACATGAAATGAGTTCGCAACGCCTCTGATAGTGGTGCTATGAACTTTCCTATAGGTTTTGTTTTGTACCAAATCAACTCAATTCATGAATAAATCATGCAAGAAGCCTTGAAAACCTATGATAAACCTGCTACAACTTCTAAGTAATGAAAATAACTTGCATAAATAGTATATTCATAGTAGCATAGGAAAACAAATTCCTTAGATTTACAAGCGTGCATATATAAGATATCATAGAAAAATTGATTGAAAGTTGCAGACATAATTCTTTATCCTCTTCTTATTGTTGAACATTACACTAAAATTTCTTCACGCTGTTAATCCACCATAAGTTGTTACAGATAGTTCATAGTTCCAGAAGTGGTAGTATGTGACAGTTTGCGGCGCACTGTGAGTTCGTAGCACCTTTAACTAGTTTGCAACACATTGTGTTTTAATGAAAATTGAGATGGATTTGATACCTTACTTTCTTTACAAATGATGAATATTACCACGATGACATGAAGAATATTGTACATGTGTTTTAGATTAGCTTCCTAGAATTAGGAAAAACCAAGACCATAATTTATTGATAGAACACATGACTCAAAACATTGATACCATACCCCTATGACTCATACCTAACCTTTTAAAACATGGTTGGGATTAGAAAGACTAATCACATGACTGACCAAGACCAATGGGGTATTTCTGAGAAAAAACCTAGAAAAAATAAAAAATGAGGGAAAACCAAATACTAATGATGTGCTTCAGTACATATCATGTGCTAATAGGTTGAGCACATTCCTCCTCCCCATATGGATTCTCTAACCATAAAATAACCTCATTGGTTGGTTGGGTAGGAGGAACAGGAATAATTTTTTGACTTTGAGACCCATTAGAAATTGTCATCTGTCCATATCAACAACCAATGAATGTATCAATGGTGGCCAACCATGGCCAACCAAGTACAATTGAATTTTTTTTTTAGTAGATTTTGAGTGAATAACAAAAAAATCTACATGATACTCTCAGGAAGTTAGGGAAATTGTGACATCATACAGACTTCTAGTTGGTCTAATGACTAATTTATCTGCTAATTCCAATAGGTTCTATGTTGGCCTTAATTTATTTAGTTGTATATTCTGCATGGTTTCCACATACACACATTTATTGTTGCTCCTATATCAACAGGTGCATTTGGTAAATAAGTGTCATTAATTTATATGGTTACCACTGGGTTCCTTGGATTATTGTATTTGGATGGAATTTCTGATATGAATTCTAGCAGCTGTCCAACCACATGTATATCAGGAGATTCCTTCTTTTTTCTTCTAGTATTTTTAATGCAAAGGTCCCTTACAATCTTGGCATAGATAGGGATGTACGTAATAGCTTGTAGCAAGGGAATATTTACACGTGTTTCTTAATTCATATTCTAAATCATGTCATAACGATACCTGAGGGTTATAAATCATGACCACCATAGGGATTGTTTTATTTAAGATCCTCCCATACCTTAATTGAATTTCATTCAATGGAGCCGAGGTAATTATATAAGTTGGGAAGATCTACAATTCCATATTCTATACAGGTTGAGTAGGTCTATTATTAGGGTTTGTAATGGGCTATGTAGTAATTGGGGTAGGATGAGGAAGGATTGGATTAAGTGTCTCTTGCATTTAATGCTACTGGTTCAGATTCATGGGTAATGTAAGTTGTTGTTGTTGTTGAGGAGGTGGAGGTGGTGAAGGTGGATTAAATCCTGGTAAAAGCTGAGAGATATTAGAAGGGTATTGTGGGTATGTAGGATATAACAAATACAAAGGGGAATTTCTATAGGAAGTTACCCTCCATCCCTATTTCTAAGGATGGAATTGGGGTTGCTGAGGTTTCCAATGGAAATAAGGAATCAGGGGGACCCATTGTTGTTGTGGGTATTGCATGGAGGGATCTGGGAACATGTTTTAGGGTTTTCTTTCCTCCATAATATATTAGGGGGATATGATGTGTCTTGGGGTTCTACTCCTCCCTTATAGATAGCCTGAAGCCCAAGAAGTGAATGCATGATCCAAAAATGAAGGTATTACTGATAAATCACAAGTTAGTTTAACGTACTTTTTGCATTGGATCGTTAAGAATGCAAAATACATAAACTTGTTATCTTGTTTGCGGAATATCAAATGTGAATTTTACTTGATGCTTATTAATGTATAAAGAGATCAGCCATTAATATTCATGCTGCAAATGAAGAGAATAGAACAACACAACAAAAAGAGAAATAGAGACAAGAGGTTGATAACGGAGTTCACCAATCGTTGTTTACGTCTCTAGGCCTGCTTCCAAGTGGAGGACCTCTTTATTGCTCTTTAAAATGCTCAAAGTTCTCTTACAATGCTCTTTGTTGTTACATTACATGCTTCATGTCTGATATGTAAGACCTCCTTGCTCAGATTCATGCATGCACCATCAAAATCCTCTCAACAACATGAGAAAAATGCCTCTCAAAACATGAGAAAAGGCCAAAATTTACAAACTGCTCCTTCAAAACCCTGCATCAAAAAGTCCTTCAACAAGCTTCAAAAATCTTGGTTCTTATAGTTTTCAAGGCTCAGATGAGGAATCCCAACTTCCCTCAAGATCTGGACTCTTTTTGGGATCAAATCCCCCTTCAAATGGCCTAAAATCCTCAAAAAATCCATTTTTTGGGCATAATATCAGGCAAAAATCACCTCTGTAATGTTTAAAAACCACTTTTAAACCAAAAATGCAGAGTAGACCCCACGATAGGGTGCGTCCCCCATTTACTAGGTCACATGGGGCCACATGGCCAAGTGCCAGCGCTCTAAGTGCTATGTGCCAGCCCCCTTAACTGTTAGCTCCTAGTTTTGGGGCGCCTTCCATGGGATCTGGGCTAATTTTCCCTTGGGTATGCCCAGAATTAGCCCTTGGATGCGCTCCTGTAATGAAATCACATGCTGGGGCTTAGCGCTAGCCCCCTTGTGCCCCCCTTTGGATATTTGACCCCAAGACTCTAGGAAAGTGGGTTTTTTCATAAATTTGACTTTTGGCAGGTTGGTAATTGAACTTTTCCAAAGACTTGGAGCTAGCCATGGGTCAGAGGTTCAAATCCCATGGACCCGCAAATAATTTTTACATGCCAACCATTAATGAAGTGCCACGTGGATGCCCATGTTTGGGCCATGTGGCACTTATTCATTTTCTAATTGACCATTGACTTTTGCCATAGAAGAATCTGATTGTCGTGCAATAGTTTTCACATCCGTAGTCTGTTTTGAGGAAATGAATATAAGGCTAG
>JASDQU010205443.1:9926-22674 GCA_032191745.1 Picea mariana
GTTAGGGTGAATGGTCTTGAGATATTTGTAGAGTCCCCTTATGATCAGACTAGAGTCACCAATAAATGTGAGCCTTGTAGATATATTCTCTAGAATGAGACGAAGTCCCATGAATGTTGCGAGGACCTCTGCATGGTTATTAGTGATGTTCCCTAGTCCCCAAGTGAATTCCAAGACCTTGTTTCCTTCGGAGTCGAAGACAACTCCCCTCGCACATGCATCCCCTGGGTTTCCTGTCGATGCTCCATCGAGAAAAATATGAGAGAGTTTAGTTGATGTTTCCATTAAATAAATTCTTGATTGGATAATTGAAGTTTCCACTTAAATTGGGTTGGCATTGGATGGATGCAAATGACGGAGTTATTTCTTAAGATACTAGATATCCAAATATTCTATGAGTTTGTAAGTGGGGATTTAGTATCAAGAAGTTTATTTTGAATAGAGAGCACTTTCCAAAGGAGACCAGAAGATTGTGCAACAGATGAACTTTGGAGTTTGTCTCCAAAGGTTTGCAAAAGGGAGGTTTTTGTTGAAGTTTCCATCATATTGTTTCTTCCAATGAATGAACATATCGTTCTAGTTGGAAGGAGGATGAAAATGAGATCGAAGATGGGTGATCATAAGGTCCAATATCTGAAAGGAGAAGGGAAATTCAAATAAAAAGTTTTGAATTGACTCCTCAGAGGCCATACATAGGGCACATATGGAAGGACCAACGATGCCTCTCTTTTGAAGGTTTCAAATGTTAGAATTTTTCCATGTATCATAACCCAGATAAAGGCATTGATTTTTGGAAGAGAGGGTCTATACCACATATAAGACCAGATCTTGGAGGGAGGTGGCCCATGGATTTTCACAAGAAGACTAGAATATCCTTGTTAGACTGAATATTTTTATGTTCCCCAATCACAAACATCTCTGCAATGTATGTTTAGAGGAGCACAGCTAGAGAGATGATAAAAAAGGGAAGAAAGAAGAGGAAGGATTTGATCAAGAGGCGATATAGCTTTCCAAGAGCACCATAGTCCAATTTTTTCCATTCATAGAAATCCTTTATCTTGGCAAAACCATTAGATAGACAGGAAAATCTAATAGGATTAATTTTTTCCAAACGTATCTTTCCAAAAAAGTTGTCTTTCCACACATTGATGAGGGCGTCATTTCCAGGGGTCCAAGAAATATTTGATTGTATCAGAGGGGATGTCATTCTTAACAGTTTCTAAATAGGAGATCCTTTAGAGGAGGGAAGGGGGATGCCAATATTGCAAATTCTAGGAGAGCCAATGTATTTGACTAAGATTGCCTGCTTCCACCAATCCAAGGAGTTGGAGATGAGATTCCAAACCAAATTTTCTCCTAGAGAAATATTTATAAGAGAGGGATTGTTAATCGCCAGACTACCTTTTCCCGAAGGATGACACATAGTTGCCCAATTGAAAAGATGTTTTTTTTTTTTGTATTTATTCTCCCACCTTCCCAAAGAAAACCTCGAAGAGATTTTGAGATTTTTTCAAGGATTCATTTGGGTGCTAAAATCCCTGCACACTGAAAAATAGTTAGTGAAGACAAAAAAAATTTGATGAGAATGATTTTACCTCCTAGATTTAGCCAGCGAGCTCCCCAACTTTGAGTCTGACTGGCTAATTTGTCCAAAATTGTTTTCCAATCCTATGAGGAGGCTACACTTTGAAAGATGGGCTTGCCTAGATAAGTGAAGGATTTCCAATTTAAAAGCATTGGAAATCCGAAAATTCTAGATATGATGTCTTATTGGTGTCTTGATTTTGAGATTATAAGTTATAAAACACTTTTATATTTTCTTTATCTTTTTCCACATTTCTCTAAATGCTAAAACTCCAAACTTCATAACCGTATAAGATAACAAAAGTGACTAAAGTTTCAAAAAAATAAAGGCACCTTAGAAAGAAATAAACTTCAATTTTCTGTACATATTACAAAATATGACTAGTTTTCAAGCAAGGAGGCTTAGTAGAAAGAATTTTCTTTTGGAGGGATCATTGGGATTCCAAATCTTTCTCTTGGAAGAAATATCATCCATTGACTAGGGAATTTTCATTTTCTTTAGCGGATTAACCTAACTTAATGGATATTATTGGTCTTTCAGATGACAATTGATATGAATGGTCCATTTTGGTGAGATTGGGAGTGTAGTTGCATAATATCTACTTCATTCTACATATACAACATGAATTAGACCATTCTCTCAATTCCAAGTGGATTTCTTTGGGTGCAAAGAGACATTGGAATCGATGGTTTCATGGGGTCTGCACAACTCGAGTTTCTTATAAGCTCTAGGTTATTACTTGGTTGGTGAGCTACCAAGGTCTCCCCTACAAAGCACAATTGGATAAAAGTGGTCTTTTTAATGGCCTCTTCCCCTCTTGTTTTAAGTCAAAATCAATGAAGCACATCTTGTGGGAATTGTCCTTTGCGAGATATTGTTTTTTTTTAACAGAAACGATTATATTTAAATTAGAAATGGCCTAGATTTCTCCAAAAAAAGGCCAAAATACAGTAGTATACAGAGAATGTGTAAAATACTCTATGTTTCTAGCGCTATTCCATCATGTAAATCATGTTCTAAAATATTGTTGATTATACAAAAGTGCTAAGGAAATATGGCAACGAAAGAACAATGTAGATACAAAACGTTTATAACCATGCAAACTCGTTCAGATGTAATCTTGTGTCCACCTGGTTCTGATGTTGAACCTCTATTTCTTGGCCTGCAATTGGGTGTGGAATTTCTTCATGTCCCTCTGTTGGAGCTTGAGGCACAACTGGGCACTGATATGGGAGGGGTGCCTCGTTTGAGGCTCTGTACTCTGCAGAATTAGTGGGTTGAATTAGCTCTTGAGATCCATGTTGATGCTAAGACCCACGGATAGAATGGATGAGGGAGAAGTTTATGTTGACCGCCCACATTACGATATCCATCTTTGTGTTGTGTCATTTCTCCTGAACCTGTATCTATTGAGTCTTCTACTTTATCTGCAACTTAAGAGAGGCAATTTCCTCCCGATGAATCTGCATTAGATCTTGAAGCTTGCCTATGGAGCATTATGAACATTGGCAATTTCCCCTATCATGATGCCGCATAATTTCACTGAGGTGGGGACAGACTATGAACCAAATACACCAAGGAAAGAGCTAGCAACAAACAACAGAGTTTCCACCTTTGAAATTCGAGTGTGATCCTTTCAAAGAAACAAAGAAATATGAGGGCACAAGATTGTGAAGGTTGGAAGTCGATGTCATGATGGAAATGAAGTGAGAGGCACGCGAGTGGATGATGAGAGGTGAGGTTAAGGAAGTGTACCATCGAAATATCCAAATCGTATGAGGAGGGATACATAGAAGATTTTGAGGTACAAAGTACTAGAGATGACGCGAGGGATAGGCCAAAATGTCAAGACAAAAGATGAGGGGGGATGTTTGAGATGATCGGCATCATTCACGATGAGTGAAAACATGCGGAGGTATGGAGGGGGGACACGTTGAAGAAAATAGGGTGTCCAGGAGGGAAAAATGCATGTGACAAAAATTTTAGGAGATGAGGCCTAGAAAGTGAAATTTTCTTAGGGGATAGGAGCATGGCTAACTAAGGAGTTAAGCTTTAGCTTCCCATATGCAAGCGCTTTTTATTATTTATAGAGGGAATCATCAATGGTGTTTTGATTTCATCGCACATGGTAATAGGAAACTTTGTCAAATTTGTATTCCAGGTCTTTGATTCGAAGAAGATTTCTATAGATGTTGGGGTGCATGGTCTTAAGAGATTTGTAGAGTCCCCTTATGATCAAATCAGAGTCGCCAATAAATCTAAGCCTTGTATATTTATTCTCTGGAATGAGACAAAGTCCCATGAATGTTGTGAGGACCTCTACATGGTTATTAGTGGCGTTCCCTAGTCCCTAAGTGAATTCCAAGACATTGTTTCCTTTGAAGTAGTAGACAACTCCCCTCGCACATACATCCCCTGGGTTTCTTGTCAATGCTCCATCGATAAAAATATGAGAGGGTTTAGTGGATGTTTCCATTGAATAAATTCCTGATTGGATAATTGCAGTTGCCACTTAAATCAGGTTGGCATTGGATGGATGCAAATGGAGCGATTTCTTAAGATACTAGATATCCAAATATTCTCTGAGTTTGTAAGTGGAGATTTATTTTCAAGAATCTTATTTTGAATAGAGAACACTTTCGAAAGGAGACCATAAGATTGTGCAAGAATCCGTTGGGAGGGAAGGAATTTATTTTTGAAGATGGCCTTATTTCTTGCTAATGAACTTCCCCAGTAGATGAACTTTGGAGTTTGTCTCCAAAGGCTTGCAAAAAAGAGGTTTTTGTTGAAGTTTCCATCATATATTTTCTTCCAATGAATGAACATATCATTCCATTTGGAAGGAGGATGAAAATGAGATCAAAGAGGGGCGATCATAAGGTCCCATATCTGAAAGGAGAAGGGAAATTCAAATAAAAAATTTTGAATTGACTCCTTGGAGGCCATACATAGGGCACATCTGGAATGATCAACTATGCCTTGCTTTTGAAGGTTTTCAGCTGTTAGATTTTTTCCACGTATCATAACCTAGATAAAGGAGTTGATTTTTGGAAGAGAGGATCTGGACCACATATAAGACAAGATCTTGGAGGGAGGTGGCCGAGGGATTTCCACGAGAAGACTAGTATATCCTTGTTTGACGGAAAATTTTGATGTTCCCCAACAACAAACATCTTTTCAATGTATGTTTAGAGGGGTACAGCTAGAGAGATGATAAAAAAGGGAAGAAAGAAGAGGAAGGAGTTGATCAGGAGGTGATATAGCTTTCCAAGAGTGCCATAGTCAAGTTTTTTTCCATTCATAGAAATCCTTTAGCTTGGAAAAACCATTGGATAGACACGAAATCATAATAGGATTAAGATTTTTTATTTTTTCCAAAGGTATCTTTTCAAAAAAATTATCTTTTAACACATTGATGAGGGCGCCATTTCCAGGGATCCAGGAAAGATTTTATTGTATCAGAGGGGATGCCATTATTAACAGTTTCTAAATAGGAGATCATTTAGAGGAGGGGAGGATGCCCAAACTGCAAATTCTAGGAGAGCCAATGTATTTGACTAAGATTGCTTGCTTCCACCAATCCAAGGAGTTGGAGATGAGACGCCAAACCAAATTTTCTCCTAGAGAAATATTCATAAGAGAGGGATTGTTAATGGTTAGACGTCCTTTGCCTGAAGGATGACACACAGTTGCCCAATTGAAAAGATGATTTTTTTTGGTATTTATTTTCCCACCTTCCCAAAGAAAACCTCGAAGAGATTTTGAGATTTTTTCAAGGATTCATTTGAGTGCTAAAATCCCTACACACTGAAAAATATTTAGTGAAGACAAAACAATGATGATAATGATTTTTCCTCCCATATTTATCTAGCGATCGCCCCAACTTTAAATCTGACTATCTAATTTGTCCAAAATTGCTTTCCAATCCTATGAGGAGGCTACACTTTGAAGGATGGGCATGCCTAGATAAGTGAAGGATTTCCAAATTACAAGCATTGGAAATCCAAAAATTCTAGATATGATGTCTTATTGGTGTCTTGGTATGTTCCATCCCTAAATTATTCTTTTGAGGATATTTATTTTACCTACTAAAGTTGTTAGGAAGCTTTCCAGAATCCGCTTGAATCTCCCAGTGATAATGGAGGAGATGACTCCGAAGAGTAGAGTGTGATCTGCAAATTGACAATGGTTTATTGCTTTGACTCTTGGTGGGATTTGAATCCTACAGAGGCTCCCTAGTCTAAAATCATATTCTACTTTGTGACTCAAAGAATTTTCCATAAGAATATAAAGGGAGGGTGACAGGGGGAAGCCCAGTCTGAGACCGCTACTAGATCTAAAAAAGTGTGAAGGCTAGCCACTTATCATCAAGGCTATCCATGGGGATCCAATGCAAGTGTCAACCTAATCTATGAATTCCAGGGATAATCCATATCTATCTATAACCTTGGATAGAAAGGAGTGTTTAACACAATCAATGGCATTTTCCATGTCTAATTATAGAACCATTCCTTTGTCTTTGCGCTCTCTGCTAGAGTGAATAGCTACCTGAACTAAAATTATATTGTATGTGATTTTCTTATTTTCCATGAATCCACCTTAATTATCTGAGACCAATTTCGAGAGAATGGGTTTTATTCTTGAGGAAATAATCATAGTAAGAATTTTGTAGGAGGAGTTGCACAAAGATATTGGCCGAAATCTAGAGAAATTAGGAGGGTTTGTTTCCTTCAGGATGAGAACTGAGAATGTTGAGTTGGTATATCCTCCTACTTTATTTTTACAGAGGGTGTAATTTAGCATGCACCAGAGATCGTGTTTAATTAAGCTCTGAAAATATTTGTAGAATCTGATGGACAAATTGTTTGGACCTAGAGCCTTATCTTGATCAAGGCTCTCTATGGCTTGAATATTTTCTTTCTCTGATATTGGTTGGGTAAGAATATCATTATATTCCATTGTTATGAGATGTGGAATGTGTTCTAACATATCCTTTGTAGCTATTTCATTTTCTTCTTGATTTCTTTTGAAGTAAAAATCTCCAAAATTATGGCTTGCTGCCAGTTTGATTTGATTGAAGTTTTCAAGGGTTTTCCCGAACTCTATTTGGATTTTTGACACTATAATTGTTTTCCTTAGTTATTGAGCTTTTTTTTGAAAGAAAAAGGTATTCGAATCTCTAGATTTTAACCAAAGTCTCTTGGATTTTAGTATCCATTTTTCTTCTTCTCATCTCATTGTAGATTGTAGGTTTTGAAAGGATTCTTTTTCCTTTATTAAATATTCCTGTGTTACTTATTCATTCTCTATTTTATATTTTATTTTCGTTAATTCAGAGATTCTAGAATTCCTTTCTTTATTAGGGGGTATGAAGGTTGTTTTATCCCATTCTTTGAGTGCAAGTTTGAATTCTTTAAGTTTACTTTCCTAGAAAAAATTTAGAGAACCACTAAAAGGATAGGACCAGGCTCATTAGACTAGAATGGGAACAAGGGGGGAATTGAGCCAAAAGGGGTTGAATCTGAAAGGAAAAGGTCCAAAGTTTTGAGGAGGGGAAAAATGGAGGGAGATGGGTTTGTGGTCAGAGATGGCAGAAGGAATGGTAGTAGAGGAAATGTTAAAAGGGGAGAGAAGGAACTCACTATGGATAAGGAAGAGATCCAGTTGGGTTTCTATGTGGTTTAGACCGACCCGTCGATTGTTCTAGGTGAATTTCCATTTTGGGGGGAAGATATCCTAAAGATCCCAATGAGAGATAAGATCTGAATTTTTTTCTCTTTGAGGCTCTCTCACCCAACTTCTGCCCCTCTTATTTTCCTAGGAGAGATATGTGTTGAGATCCCCTCCCACCATTATTGAAGAAATATCCAAAGATTATCGAATTGCGAAAAGGGCAGTCCAAAAATCTATCTGATCAGAGTATCTATTTGGCATGTAAATATTTATAAGGGAAATTTTTGTATTAGTTTCTCTATGCTTCAAAACTATGAGAATCCAATGATTTGCACAAAGGGTTACCTCTTTTTCCCAAGACTATGTATCCCAGAGGGTCAAGATACCTCCTAAAGTGCCTACTGAGATGATGGTTATTCCTTCACCTATTCGAAGAGATTTTTTGGCTTGTTCTAATGCTAAGGAAAATTCCATTTTCATTTCCTGGAGGAGAATTATAGAGGGATTTTCTAATTTCATGAGATATTTAAGGGATTCGAACTTGGAGTTATTGTTGAAGCCTCTACAATTCCATGAGAGGAGTTTCATTAATGATGGGAGGAGGGGATCCGCTCGCTTGATATTGCTTGATATGCTCCCTTACTTCTTCCTTTTTTCCCTGCATTGTTAAGTGAACTTTCAATGGAGTGTTTCTTTCCAAGAGATTTTTCTTTTTTAGCGAAGTCTTCCCTGACATATGTGTTTGTGCACCTTCCTGATTTTATGATATTTTCTATTATTATTTCACCTTCTTCCATACCTAACCGCTTTGTTCCTTTAGTTTTGGTTTTTTCTTCAGGATATGGTATGTCTATCTCCTAGACTTCTTCCATGTTTGCTTCCTGAAAAATGTATTCTTCCCCTGAATCTTCCTCGGCCTGATCCACTTCTTTCTTGGGGAGAATAGAGGCATGGTATAATTGATCCTGACATATCTTGCAAAGGATTCACCTATAATATTAAAGGAATTATTTGGGATATGCTTTTCTCCTTTGGACGAAGTCCAATCTGGGTCTGGGTTTTCTTCTGAGAGTTTGTTTCTTTGCTCCCTCGTTCCATAATATGTGTGTTGTGAAGGGACTAACTCTCCACTTTTTGATCCTCCACTTCATCTATTGTTTTCTTTGTTTTTTACTTGCTTCCAACCCTCTTCTTTTGCTTATCGTATTTCATCCTCTTCTTGTTTTCTCTTTGGACAATTTCTAGCAAAATGTCCATATTTATGGCATGATTTTCATTTGAATGGAATCTGTTCGTAATACAACTTTTGGATATGGGTCAAGTCATATAGAGAGAGTTTTATTTATTCAAGGAGTCTTTTTTCCTGATCTACTTCAACACATATCTAGTAACATGAGAACATTGTACATTTGGGTTCAGATCAATGTATTTTCCAACTGTATCCACAATACGTTTTAGAGATCAGCAATGGAAAGTAAGGTGGGGGAGACTCACCCAGACTGGGATTGCAGTTGGGACATCACTTTATGGATAAAAATATGGGTTCCATCAGTTTAGGTAGAGACCCCTGGTACCATAGAAATAAGGACCATTGGGAAAAATAAGATCATGATCTTCCTTGAGTTCAAAATAAAAAATGTGAAAACCCTTACCGCAGAAGAAGATGCTCATTCTCCCATTGATTAGAGACTACCATTTCTAAGAAATCCAAAGGTCAACCTATATAGGGGAGGGACAAATTCCTCTAAATTGGATGATAAGTTCTTTTGAATCATAAGAGAGGGCTCTGGTATGGGCGACTTTTGGTATCACAACCAGGGATAGAATCTAACTTTTTAAAAAACTAAGTATGAGTGGGGCGAAATGAAAGATTTAAAAGGGAGTTGATCATCTTCTTAAGTGATTCAAATTTGGCATCAAAAGCAGGAGGGGGATCTAGGGAAACCTCGACCATGGCGGTTGTGAGTAGGGTGCAAACCAGGGCTAGGGTTAGGGCTTCATGGGAGCAATTTTTCACAAAAAAGTAGCATCAATATTTGTTAATACTAAAGAATCGTCCTTTGGAAGTTCTTGTTGGGATGAGGTTCAATCTCATTTGTAAAACATCCTTCAGGGACATTTGCATTGGCAGGACATTTTTTTGGTGATTCTAGATTGATGATATGAGATTCCTTGGCTAGTATTTGACATTGTTTGAGAGTTTATGCTTTGTATATAATTTGGAAACTTTGTTGCAAGTTTGTTTTTGATAATAATCTTAGTTTTTATTAGAGATGTGATTGTTAGATCCAACAAATCATTTTAATTTTATCTAGCTTAGATTATTATTTATTATCCCTTCCAAAGAGGATATAATGTTCATTGTATAAAAAATAATTTTATCTACTTTGATAATTTAGTTTTTTTAGACATATTTCCTCACAAAATAATAATAATTTTGATATTTTTATTTTCAACAAGTTTAAATATAAAAATGGCATTATGAAAAAATTGAGCTCAACATATCACTTGCAAGAATTGATCTCAAGTGGGGAGGATAAGAACCATTCCTCCCAACCACTCAAGCTAAATCCTATTGAAATAAAGTGTTATAATTATATATTAAAATATCTGTATTTATTTATTTTTCATTCACAACTTTTTTCATACTTATCTCATAAAAACATGTTTACTGTACATTTAGATTTTCCTAAGAAAAAGGTTTATAATTTTATTAATAAAAATAAAATATAACTATTACTATAGATTTATATATAACTCAAAAAGTTAAATTATTATAATAAATAGATTTTGTTAAAAAAAACTGGTTAGAAATGCATGTCACTTGCTAGGATCGCACCTGGCCTGGGCTGCCCCAACCCTTAACATGGTTGTATTTTTGAGTGTTTCCTCTCGACTAAACACACTGTAAGGGTATTGAACTTGAGTTTCCTAGAAAACGAAACACACACCTTAATAGGTTGAGATCTATCCAAATATATAGTATCAAAAGAGACAAAGTTCAAATTGAACTTGATCCACTCACACAAATTATCCCCACAATTGATCTTAGAGTTAAGAAATAGAGGATACTATATGTTAACATGTGTTATGAATAAGCACATAAGAAATGATTGGATCTAGGATTGGATGACCTGAAGGGAGTTAGGAATTGAGGATAAGTATGCTATTGAAGGTGACATTCACGAACATTTTGAAATATAGCAATTTTATAATTAAAGAGGAGGATAATTAGTTAATATGGTCCTCAATCCATCAAGGGATTGTGTTCCAAAACTAGGATATAAAGCTCTTGTTGAAGAAGGAAGATGAGAACAACATGTATGGTGATGGAAAATTTTATGGAAAAAAGAAATTCCAACCAAATCAAAAAAATATGTGTGGATGATCTTAAATAATAAGGCATCCTCGTGGGACATACTACAAAAAAGAACCTTATTGGTCCTTGTTGATGCATCTTATGTCATAAAGAAGAAGAAACAAATTCTCATATCATTATGACCTGTGATTTTACAATGAAAGTATGGAAGGAAGTGGAGAGTGATAGGGCACCAAAATGTATGGGTAGGCGATGATATTGAAGTGGCCTTTAGGTTATGGTGTGCTAAGAAGCATAGAAAAATCATTAGAGCTCTTCCCTTAAACATTGCATGGTGAGTTTAGTTAGCCAAGAATCTGAAAATGTTTGAAGGAAAAGAGACACTACCATTAAAATGTGTTATTGAGACTATAAACATATTAAATGCATACCCACAATCTCAAGAGAAATTATCTTCTCATGGTCACACAAAATAGATAACAGATAAGAACTTCCCATGGGAATACTTTGATGGTGCCTCCCAAGGGACCCCACCTATGGGTGGAGTAGAACGAATATTGTATTTATCAAAAAACCATAGCATTAAATTCAAAGATATAATTGGGCAGTAAAAAAATAATTTTTGTAAATCAACGACCCTAAAACTAGTTTTGAAACTAGCCTAAGAATCAAGATCTTATCATATTCAAATTTATAGTGATTTTCTTCTTGTAATTTAGTAGATGTGCAAAGAAATAACTTTGAGAAAATTTGCATTACAAGGCCTACTTAATGATGTACATTCCCTACCTCCAAGTTTCTAATGAATATCGTTTTCACGCATCTACAAGGATAGGAACAAGATAGGAAACACAATTTCCAAAGTTGGAATAGAGCTTGAATAGGGAACCTGGATAGTATCAATAAAGAATGGAACACTTTTGATTATGCTCATGAGTCTTGGATATAATTAGTTTTACCTATATTTATGTTTCTTGTATAGGTTTGAGTACATGTATACTTCTGATATCCTTTTGAGATGATGACATAATACCTTGTAAAACAAAATTGAACACTATATAGAGAGGAAGGTGAAGAGGCATATGAGGTGAAAAACTATGTGAAAGATAGTTTTTGAATTCATATAGAATCTAATACATTGATTTTGTTTTATTCATAAAATTAAAGACATTTTTATTAGGAAAATCTAATAGTAAACAAGTTTTTATGAGATAAGTATCATGAAAGTTGTGAATGAAAAATAAATAAATATAGATATTTTAATATATACTTATAACACTTTATGTCAATAGGGTTTAACTTGAGTGGTTGGGATAAATGATTGGTATTATCCTTCCTCCGGTTCAATTCTTGCAAGTGACATGTTGAGCTCATATTTTTCATAATTTCATCTTGCCTGAAAATTGGTTATATGTTGCAATATATATAGAAAATTGAAGTTTATTTCTTTTTAAGGTGCTTTTATTTTGTTTAAAACTTTAGTCACTCTTGTTATATTATATGGTTATGAAGTTTGGAGTTTTAGCATTTAGAGAATCTTGGAAAAATATATAAAAAAAACAAAAGTGTTTTAGAACTTATCATCTCAAAATCAAAGCCAATACATTGTATCCTATCCTCCTCATAGAAATGAGTATTTCCCCCATCAAGAGAACAATTGTTACTAAGTATTTCATGTATAAGAGCAAGGTAAAGAATAAAATAAGCATTTCCATCCAAAATATGGACAAACTCTAAGAATCTCCATAGTGAAACAGGGGGACAATTCCTAAAAGGTCATGGGTCTAAAGAATTTGTCAAATGTCTATCTTAAAGATTTTTGAACATAAACCCAAGTAATTTTATTACCTTTATTAAGGTTGGAAAGACCAAATTTGGTCTTGGTGTACAATATCTATCACCACCACTATCATCATCATAAAATTAATAAAATTATTTTAAAACAAAAAAAATTATATGACTATTTTATTTTTAAATTCTTTTAAAATGTATAACAGGGTGAGTGCAAGCTAATGATGGTCTCTCATGACGCGTTAGTGGCAATGAAAACTGAGAAAACAACAATCGTTTAACTTGGAGGGATTATTCAAGGTACTTTTACAGTGAATTTGAATATGGTGTAAGATGAAATGTAGTAAATTGAATTATCTTTCTGAATTATTTAGGTTTTT